>LDKF01000422.1:62723-73109 GCA_001026735.1 Rotylenchulus reniformis
CAGGTTTTACGGTAAAATAATTTTTTATTTCTAATGATTGCTGTAATCTGTCCCAAATCTCAAATTCTCACTAATACCTATGCATTTTTTAATTTATTCATGTCGTAAATAAATATAAACTATAAATGAAAGAAAATGGGAAAATATTTTTAACTTTATTGTTTTTCAGCTCCATTTAAAAGCAAATAAATTAGAGTTATTAAGTTCACTTTTTAAAATCACGGCTAATAAACCAAAATTTTCTCTTTTTCATTGCAGAGAATGGGCAAAATATTTGCCATATTGGGACAAAATGTTGGAATCTGTAGAGAAACATGGTGTTCATGAGTTGGATCCGACCATTTACCTGTTTGGACCTTCCGGATTGGAAGAAGATGCCACTAATGAGTGATTTATCAAGAGAAAAATTGTTCGGAAATTATTTTTTATAATAATTATATTGTCTTTTAATTTTGCAAAGAAAACGTATAAATTATTAATTACAGTAATAAATAAAATAATCATTCCATATAAGAAATAACTACCTTTTCGTCATTTTATAACCAAGATTCAACCCAAAGTGTGAACGCTTATATGTGGAGAGGATGTTTCCCCTCCCCTAACCTGCAAAAAATCTCCTAACCTCCTTTAAAAATTTTATTAAGCCGAAAATTTATTGGCCCACTGAAAAATGGGCCCAATGTACTGGTGCCATAATGGTTCATAATGTATATGTACTAACTTGTAAACATTAAAAAAGACTGTTTTATTTATTGAATTTTATCATTTTTCCACATTTTTTTGCCTTTGTTCAGTTTACACATTTACTTGCATCATCGGAATGGGGAGACAATCCTCCTTTCCCACCAGCCTTCCCAGGCCCTTTTACGACGACTCCGATGCGGTCCCATCCATTTAAAATGATCAATATCCCACTCACATAAATGTGATTTCATCTTTGGTCAGGGATCCGGTCACTGGAATATTCATTCATGTTTATAGAGATACTCGAAAGTGTCGGTCTCGAGTCTCGTGGCCAAGTCTCTGTCTCATTTCTCGAGTTCCGGAAAATTTTGGGCTCGATTAAAGTTGGTCCCGACCGTTGGTCCCGTAATTATCATTGTTAATTTTCAGTCATTGCCTAAAATTCCGCTTACATACTCTCTCTTTTTCACTAATTAAATTTCCATTGACCTCCATTGTTCTATATTTCCTAGCACCATTCAGCCACCGGTCTATAAAGCAAATCCGATTCTTCACACGTTCCGAATGGCGTATGTGAATACGGAATATGCTCTTTCTATCAGTGGTTTCGTCAATTTATTGAAGGCAACTCATTGATTTTTGACTTTGGGGCCCTAATAGTTAAGGAGAATGACAAAAAAAAAACAAAAATTGACAAAGAACCATACAATAACATTGGCATGGATAGAATTCAAAAATTTCTAACCAAGGATGATAAAAGGACAATTAATAAGCTTTATCTGACCAAAAGTTAGATTTTTTACTTGGTGATATGTCAATGCATTAAACTGCCTTGAAACTGTTTTACATCGAACTTACAACAAAAATTTTCACATGACGTCAACTCGCTTAAAACTCACGTCAGATGGCGTGATGTGTTAATTCTGACGTTATCACTAATTGGATTCTACTACATCCTCGAATAGCTCCTAGAAAAAATTAGAACCCTAAAATTAAATTTATATTTTTGATCAAAAAGATGGATCTCCTTAATTATTGCTACTCAGGGATTTCCAAAGTTCGGCGGGACTAATTTTTTCCAGCTTAGATCGGCGGGACTAATTTTTTCCAGCTTAGATCATCTGTGGCATTGTCACCCTGGTTCTGCTCTGTTTCACATCGCCAAATTGGCCTAATTGGCTGTGTTTCTACAATGGTAATGGATCGATTCATCGATTTCAGAATAAAATTCGGGGTTTTCAATTATTGAGCAGATTGGCAAGAGTAACAATACATGAATTAATAAAATCTAGAGAATATTCAAAATTGATAGCTAAACATTTTTTATTTCTAGTCTTCTTAAGTAAATTATGGTCGAATTAGAGGGTGTGCCTAAATTTACGACCGACATTTACGATATTTATATTAAATGATATGAAATAAATTCAGTTCGAAGTTTCTTTTGTGTTTTAAGGTCGTGTCGGCTTCACAAGTGTGGTGATCATCGTTATCCTGGCCGTTGACACTATGGTTTACAGTAAGCACTTGAAATTTGACATTCGGAAGCGGGATAAACTAAACAATCATTTTGTAAGTATTAGGGTGTTATGTACATGCCGGTCTCGGACACGGATCCGACTCAATTCCTTCGGGTACCCGGATCCGATACCACCGGACCCGATCCGAACTCCTTTGATACCGGGCCCGACCTAAGTATTTAAAAATTGATCAATTTTCCTTTTGTATAAAACAACTTTTAAAATTTATTCCGATTTAGAGTTCCGATCAAAATTAATTCGTTATCTTTTTCCCTCGAAGTGAATGAATTTTTTAAATTTTTTTCAAGATCAAAAACTATTTGAATGAATGTCTACAAGACATTGCACAAAACCATAAAGAAAATCATTATGATATTAGTCAAAATCATTATGACAAAAATGCATGTAGGTTTATTTTCTTTAAAAAATATTAATTTCTTATCTTAAAAGGCATAAAACTTCTAAAAAAGTTGACTTCAGAATAAATTCTAAAAATATTTGCGTTTAATTAGTCATTTTTCTTAAGAAAGAGATTTTTCAAAATTTTATTTCAGAATTTTTTTCAAAATGTTCCTATAGGACCGATGTATCCGCCAAAATTGCTAAAAATTATTTATTAGGAAATGTCCACAAATTTAAATGATTCCCCAAAAAATGACCAATTTACTTATGAAGAATTAATTCATTCTTTCTAGCGTTATACTAGTATACCACATTCTCTCTAAAATAAAATTAAGCCTTTTTCAATCACCTCCGAAGGGTACAGTACCTACTATATATATCCACATTATAGTTGGATGGGCCTTCCGTGACCTTGGGTTGCTGAATCTCAGCCATGGTGCCGTTGCCGACGCGCAAAAAGCTTGCTCATTTTTTGGTACGGCGTTCACCTTCTTGGCGAGTGGCAGCACTTTCTGGTACCTCATGGAGTGAGCCCAGTCAAAAAAGAATATCGAGTTAATTTTGTCATTTTAAGCTCAACCGAGGAGATCCGCGAGCGCACAGTCACCTTGATCGCCTCAATTGTAATGAGAGGGGCCATTTTTGCTTTTCATTTTTTAAATATTTTGAATTTAGGGACAATTTTTTATCACAAGACTTTTTGGTGTCTTGTATTTAGCCTTTATTTACTTTAACCAGTCATCCCCCATCCCCATAAATTCCCCACTAAAAATCCTACTTTTAAAAATTCCTCTCCTAAGATCAGGGTGCCCAGATTACCCTAAAAATATGGCAAATGCCATATTTTTGGGAATTTGCCATATTTTTGAAGTTGACATATTTTTGCCATATTTTTTATTTTTTGAAAGAAACGTAATAATAACTTCTAGATGTGCACAAAATTCGAAAATTTGCCGTTTCATTTACTAAATATGGGATAAATTCTCATCTTTTGAAATTAAGAATTTACTACTGGAGTGACCGATCGACCCTATAATGGGGAAAATCCGAAGTTCTAATAAAACAGTGCAAAAAAACAGCAGAGAAAACGAGTATTATGCGTCTCTGTCGCGTTGCTATAGAACAGCGGGCTCGCAAAAGACCGAATTCCGCACTTTCCGGTGTTTCGTCGTCGGTGTTTTGTATTTTGAAAATAAAACTTTCGTTTTTGGTCATTTGGTTTATTTATAAAAAATCAAACAATTTTTTAAGAAATTTTATTCGGATGCTTTGGCTTATCTGAGAAAGTGGTTTGTCTTTTTAGAAGATTTTCAGGACCTTGAATGGTTGATTTTCAATGAAGAAATTTCGTTCAAAAAGGTTGAAGGCCTTTACAGGAAATTTTGTATAGACAGTTCCGAGGAATTGGACAAATTATTCGATGAAATCATAGAGGTCAAGGAAACAATTACAGGGTGCGCCAAAAGTCCTGTTACACTCATTTCTTCGTCTCTAACTTTTTTCTAAGAAGAGCGATTGTTTATCGCTTTTTTGTATTTTATAGCCCATTCAATTCTCTATAAAATCTAATCTTTGAATTTTGGAAATAACATTATCCAAATAGGGAAAAAGAGCCTTCAAATTATCAACCCTACTTGGCTTCTCTAGGATGACTGTCTACCAAATCATTAAAAAATTCCAATAAAAAATTTTCAAAGGAAAATAATTAATTAAATGCATAGGGAGTATGGCACATTAGAGTACTTCAAAAATGAGCGAAAGATCTAGGTCGTCCAGGACCAAGCAAAACCGGTACAGGTTCAGGAAGTGAGTGGACCGCAAACCTCGGGTTTCCATGAGAAGATTCGAATACGAGACTGGGATCAAAAGGAAATCAATATAGCTTATGGCCATAAGTGAGCTATATATTGGGCCCCATAGACCCTAAAAAATTCAGCTTAGATTGTGAATCAAATGAAGAATTTTGGCCCCAATGATGTTGATTGCTCCTCCAGCGCGCCGCAGGTACCCCCCCATCCTTTTCCCAGACGAAATATTTTTCACAATTGAGGCATATCATTATCATTAAAAGGATGGAACATGGGCAGAATAATCTGTACTTTCTGATCGAATTGCCAGTTATTTCAAAAAGTTGCCATAACTTTTTATTTGGGTCAGAATTTCTCCCATTAGCAAAAAACCCTGATTTTCGCGTACCAAGAGGTCAAAATCGACAAAGTTTATTATATATGGGAAAATCTCCGAGGCATTTTAAAACCTCGTTCTATGGGCTACTTTTTAGGCCAAAGAGCGGATTCTTCATTTGCATTTTGTCCCTACCCAAAAGGACCTCGAAGTTCAGGCCTGGTGCCGGGACCATCTGCCTGGGTTCATCTCGGCCCAGGAATGGCCCCCCTATTCTCCCGATCTGAACCCGATGGATTATTCCATCTGGGCTATTTTGGAGGCCAGGGTCTGTGCTACTCCTCACAAAAATTTGGAGTCGTTGAAGCAGGCCCTTCTCCGAGAATGGGACAAAATTTCGGTCCAAGAGTTGCGGCGCATTACCGAAATTTTTTTCTCACGACATCGTCTCTGTATCCTGGCTAAGGGCGGGTACTTTGAATCTCAATGATTGTAATTGTACACCATATTGTTGCGCATCTTTTCACAATATTTGATTGTTATTTTAATAAAAGAAATAAAAAGTTATTCATTAATTTCTATGTAACAGGACTTTTGGCGCACCCTGTAAAACACTTCAATCGACCCAATTTTCACAACAGTCAGTTGACCAAAGATGGGGCGAATTGCTCAAGAACAAAAATTTACGGAACTTGAAAAAATTGGTGTCAATTTTTCTCTCGATTTTTCCCTCAAATTCATTTTGTGAAAGTGTCTTTTCCGTCCTCAATTCGATTTGGACCGACGAAAGGAATAGATTTTCCCCTGAAACCGTCAATTCTATTGTCTCTGTCAAAATCAATTCTAATCTCGATTGTATTTCTGCATTTGACTACTTTCTGTCCCAAAATGATTTGCTGAATGTCGCAAAAGCTAATGAAAAGTATTTATGAATTACTAGCAAATTTATTTGGAATTTTAATCAATTTAAAACATTGCCATATAAATGCCATATTTTTTTGCTAAATTTGCCATATAAATGCCATATTTTTAGCGCCGTTTGCCATATTTTTCGAGATGTGAGCTGGGCACCCTGCCTAAGATTGTCCAATTATTTCATTTTATTTCATTTTTATTAAAAATTCAATATTTTTGGACGGGTCGGATACTTTTACTCCTACCGGGCATGTCTGGGGCGGCCCGGCCCCAGACGAAATCAGACCCACTGCTCGGGTCCGAATACAACTAGACCGAGCCCGGGCTAAGCTCGCTTCCGGGCCGGCCTATGCCCAGCCCTGACTAATAGTCGTTTTTTGCACCCCAATTGTCTGGTCACCGCTCACCGGCTTTATGCAATTGTTTTTTCCATTTAACCACCCATTCAGGCCTTCATCATCATCCAAATGGTGTTGTCCATCTGGCACTTTAATGTGTTGGGGAAGAAATGAACCATTGGCTTTGAAGAATGTTTGTGGACGATTTGATTCTGTGTCGGGTTGTGTTGAATGTTTTTCCCAATTATTCAATTCTATTGACCATTTCCTAGTAGTGCAATGCATTATTAAAATCAAGTTGATGATGATCCCTTCATATGTTATAAATCAAAATTTATCTTATCGATGATGGAATAAATATTTTACACATTTTTACGTAAAAGGTGAGCATTTCGAAAGACTTTCAATTTCAACCCGGAATCGGGGGAATTTTACCTCTTTAGAGAGGTTTAAGGAATTTCCTCTTAAATGTATGTATATGTTCAGATCTTTTATTTTGTAAGATTCTTCAAGTTTTATTTTTAAGCTTGAAATCAGGATTTCCGGTTTCCAGGTAATTTCCATTTGGTACAAGCTAAGGTGATCAAAGTCCTGATCCCGGATTCGACTCGGTCTCCAATATAAATAATCAACTGATGAACCATTTCTAACAAAAAATATAATTTTAATTTTAAATAAATATGGTCATAATATTTATATTTTCTTGCATGATTTTTCATATTTCTTTCTACCTATCAATCGACAAAATTCAACCGTGCAGTTGCCTAAGCGTGAAAAATAAAGAGCAAGCCTGGGTTCAATGAAATTGTTTTAGGGAGGTTTGTATGATCAGATTGTTTGGCAACTTGTTTGAACCTGGAAACATGGAAATTTCCGCGATCTACATTATAATACAATCTTTTTGCCATATTTTCGCGGGCGGTGCCATAATGTCCACCATAGCCAATTCTCTAAGATCCCTCTTGGGAAAAGACCAAGTAGGTTTCAATGCAAATATCTTTTTGAGTATCTTTTTTTTAGAGAGTTAACAATCAAAACCATTGATGATCGCTGATGATCGGAAACAAAAACAGTTCATGGATCAACATGACGATTGATCATTGGGCTTAGGCCCACAGAAGGCGCAGTATAGTCCAAGCGGAGACAATGGTGCCGGAAAAATGAGTAGCCGAGTTGCCAGTACTTGATGCTGGGAATCAGTTGGGCCATGAAAGTCAGTTGGCATTTGCACTCGTCAAACTCGCCGAACATTGACTAAAAAAGTTTTTGTTTAACATAAACTAAAATCAGAGAGAAGGACAAGAATAGGACAGAGACGTTTTTAGATGAAGTGCGGACTCGGAAAACTTATTAGCAAAATATTAACTAAAATAAGCTTTAAAATACTCTAGTTAGCCCATTATAAAATAGAGAGTAGAGTCAAATAATTTTTTGGCTAAATGCAGAATATTTTGTTTAACTTTTTTGGGCGGGTCAATTTAATGATTTTGGTTTATTTTATGGAATTATCTGCAAATGTCGGCTCCACAAAAATGGATAGCCATATAATGTAGTGAAATTAATGTTTATGGAAAGATCCCGTCGTCATATTTTGGCGAGAAAATGAATTATTTTTTCCCGTACTTTAAGGGAAGCATTTTCGTACTCTTTCCGTACTTTCCCGTACTTTAAGCGCGGTCCTACTATGATGGACAATTGTTTCGGCTCAATTGATTTTTGTAGTCGCATGATAGCATGATTCCATAAAACATTATTAAGGGCTATCCTCGATATGCTCGATTTCTTTAAAATATATTGTCGTCTGAATTCTTTTTCTCTGCTCATTCGCTTTTCTATAGCAGATTAAAATAAGGAGTTCGCTTCATAAAATTAATGGCTCCAAGTCCCGGCACCCAATTTCTATTCTACTATTCTCTAGTTCAATTAAGTCATTAATATTAATCAGGTAAGAAAAATTTGGTGAACAACCGGTATAATATAGTCCTCCGGGCGCAAAACGACGACGGCAGGAGTTGATTTTGAGGAATTGCCAAAGCGGGGAGCGGCATCGAATTCAAAAGTGATAATTGGCGCGGTTTCGGAGGCATTGCATGGCAATTGAAAAATGGAAGGATACTCCGCATCGGAGGCGCCCAAAAGGCGCGCCAGCTTGTCCATTTGAGCTTTGGGCGCCACTATCTGGAACTCGCCGGCTGGTGACACTAGAGCAACTTGACGGCCTCCCAAGGATACTAAAAAATATAATTCATCCAAAAAACGAGAAAATAATAAGTTGGAAGAGGAAAAAATAAAATCTTTTTTTGACAATCAAAATGCACTCAACGGGTCCACGGGTCCTATCCTCATGGCCATAAAAATGTTCCATTTTTTTAAAACCATATTTGCTTCGAAATTCTGTCTTATTGCATGATATTTTTTCCCTTTAGAAAATATTTTGGAAAAATATTGAAAATTATACATATAATCCAACCCTTAGTTTTGCTAAGGGCCTTAGTTTTGTGGCCAACAGTACTGTCCCACTCGTCCGTTCTTCCGTTCGCTAATTTTGAAAAAATGTCCATGAAGGAGAGAGACCATGAAAAATATATTTTTTCATAGATTTTTGAAATTTTATTTTTAAAAGCTTTTGAACTAATTGAGGGCGAAAAGTTAAATTATGGTCTTTCAGAATCTTTTTGCATATTAGTATCAGCGAATCATTTCCAAATGTACTGTGTTCCGACATTGGATAATTAATAAATAACTTTTTTTATTTTTAGATAAAAATTAGTATTAGTTTTATTAGTTTAGTTCTCCAAATAATAAGATGATTATATGATCGCTCTCCGAACTAGGTAAAAACTATGGACCATAAAAAACATAGTGATGAAAAGTGAAAATGATGTCTATGGCTTTATGTATGGACCTTTCTTCAAAATCTTGTCAGACCAAAACGTCAAATGAGAAAAATTGCAGAAAATTATGCCCATTTTTGGTACAACAATTTTTATGTTCCCCAGAAAATTTTGAAAATTTTTTATGCACAACATTTTGCTTTTTTTTTCTGAAAAATCACAAAATTTTTATGAGAACCCAAAAAATCTTTCTGATAAAAATCGGGCATATTTTTGTACACGTTTTGGCACGTCACAATTACCATTTCGGTACGTCACCAAGAACCCATTCAAATCCTTTCCCAACCCTACCTTTGGTCTTCTGCTATTATTCTTGGCCATACCTTTTTTTGCGCTTGGCCAATCCGGATGGTCTCTTTTGCAATTTTATAGCAGATATTTAGGCCTACCTTTTGATACTAATTCGTTTTTCTAGGTTGCGTTTAAGCTGATTTATAAGCAATTTTATAGTCTCCACACAGAAACGACCACACTGAAACGTTCCCTACCGGCGTCCCCAACAGTGTTGTGCATTTCGTACTTTGCTCGTACTTCGTACTCGTACCGGCCCTTTTTGGCTCCTCGTATTTCTTACTCGTACTCGTACCAGCCTTTTTTGTCCACTCGTATTTCGTACTCGTACTCATACCACCCAAAAGGGCTCATACTTCGTACTCGTACCTCGTACTTTCTCGTACTTTTCAGAAAATTTCGAAAAAAGTTAATGAAAAATTAAAATTCAATTCAATTTTCGATGAAAATTCATGTCGGCGGTCCCAACAGAGGCCGCCGGAGAAAATTTTGACAAATTGATGTTATTTCCCTAAAGAATTTCATCAAAAATTTTCCGCTTTTTCTAAAAAGTGCCATTCTTAGGGGTGCTTGTCGGTACGAGTTTTTGGGCAAAAAATGGGGTCGTACTTCGTACTCGTACTCGTAGTACGAGTACGAGTAAGAGTACGAGTACGAAGTACGAGTACGAGTGCACAACACTGGTCCCCAACCCCACCTTTGGTCTTCTTCTGCCTGCCGTCCTTCTGTACCTTCCTGCTGTTTCTGCTGCTAAGCCACACTGATTTCAGCTGAACTCGCCAATCGCCGTATGTGTCATTCGCTAGTGTGTGGAACCACCCGCTTTGATCACACAAATTGGACAAATCATCACCAAAACCGATCACAGCTTCCGATCGCTGCATGCTTTCATCCGGGTCATAGGCATTGCTGAATAAGTTTTTTTTAATCAAACAAATCATGGCAAATGTGCATATTCTATGTAAAGGCAACTTGTCCAGTTTAAGTGTTCTTTTTTTTACTCAAAATATTTTTCCTTTTTTATAATTTTTTTAATCAATTTCAGTTGATAGAGGATTTTCGAGCATGTTGTACGATGACATTTCTAACTTTCGAAAACATTTTTAGACCAAAATATTTTTTCCAACAATCAGCCTCTAGGGCGGTTTTTAATGCTGAAGCCAAATCCGGCAACGAATTTATCGTAATAGGATTGAAAAAATTTTTATTGAGAAGGGGGAA
>LDKF01000423.1:0-25828 GCA_001026735.1 Rotylenchulus reniformis
TGTATAATATAATTTCTTATAGGTCGCAGATGCTGGCACACACCGGGAACGGAGAAAAAACCACACGAATTCGTCAACTGGAATGATGGCAAACCTGAAGCCGAACTAATTGATAAGGAATGCGGACACAACAAATACTGCTCCGCTATTATGTGTCCACACCGTATTGTTATAATAAATAATAAATTGTGCTTTTTTAGAATATACATAGATTTTTGGATGGGTTTTCTAAAAAATTTAAAAATCATTATTATTATTATTTTTTTCCTAATAGTGATTGTTTGGATCTTACATATATAAAATCTATCGAAATTGGATCCCAATTTGGAAACACACAATTGTGGCACAAATTACAGGAAACGGAAGTGGTGTACATGGTGAAGGTTTGATGGCCTGTACGAAAACAATGAAAGTTTGCGATCTCTTGAAGAAAAGGCCGTTGGCGAATCCATGCTTGAGACGTGGAGATTCGGCGGACCATTTGATCTGCAAGTCGTGCGAAAAAGACCTTTGCAACACCGCGGATTGGTTCAAAAGTTTTCTGCCAACAAACACAACAAAAACTGAGGCCACAACTCTTGGAACTAACAACTTTTCGACAACCACTCTCGATGCCAACAATACTGATGTGACTGGCAACAATGATCTGACCACCACAGAGGGTAAATGTCATTCGATCCTATGTTGTCGTTTAACTGAAAATGCCAAAAAAAATTGTTTAAAATTTCTTGTTCTTAGAAAAGGCACGTACCTATATATACAGTAAATATGCTCGGTTTTGGCATTTTCACTTTTTTATATTAGCACGGAATTTTTCAAACTTTTTAAACATCATATTTTCAGAGAAATTTTTCAAAAAGCTTCAAGAAATTCAAAAAGACCAAAAAGCCATAATTTTATGTATATGTAGGTGGTATATTAACATTCATAGTTTTGGACGTACTATATTACGGCACTGTTTGAACTCTAATTAAGATGCCATGACCAATGGCACTTTGCCACCAAACATACCGGAAGAATCCAGCACCGATAACATCTATCACTTTACCGGAAAATTTGCGGCCATCCAATTTGGAAGTATGCATTGGCATTAACATGCTTTGCAAAACATTTATTCAGATTGATCCTTCAACCTGTGTTGCCTTCGCATTTTCTTGCAATTTTTTTTGTAATACTTAAGTATATATATAGCCTGGATTTTCATATGTGAATCAGCCACCAATGATTAGTAAATGAAAGCGATTTATGGCCGACGAATTTGATCGCTTGTTGTGTAACTGTTGCAATAAATTATAAAAAGTATTTCTTTAATTATTAAAATGGTATGAAAAAATATATTTTGTTTCAATGTTTTTTTGTTTATATTGTTGCGCAATTTTCGCTTTTAAATTCCTAAAAGGTTTTGTTTAATTAAATAAACAATTGAATATAAAGTAAAAATGATAATTTTCACAACCAATATGATTCACCAGTGAGGATGGTAGGGCAAATTTCAGAATAAATCGAAGTTTCCCATATAATTGTAATAATTTTCCCATGTAAAAAGATAAAATATGATAACATTAAAATCTATAGTTTTGTGGGCTAGGGGGTTGGAGTTGTCGAGTCTGTTGTCGGTCAGTTGAATCCTGCCACGGTCGCCATTAACTATGGGCTCCGGTGGTTGGTGGATCGGTGCTGGGACTTTTAAAAAAATTCGCCAATGCGGCCAAGCTGAACTAAAACTTTTTGGTTAAACTTGTTAGACAAAAAGTATAAAATGCAAAATTGTTCAAAATTTTATACTGATTCGAATGGTATTTTTAATTTTTCGAAATTCGGCCTGAAAGTTCGAAATTTTCCCGAAATACTAAAAAATACGGTTTTTAGGGGATATTTGTTTTAACAAATTGTTTCTACAAAATCGTAGAAATGTTTCTACGAAAACAATTGTTTCTACAAAATAAAAAAGAGAGCAAGTGATTTCGTAGGAAAATATCAAAGTTATGAATTTTTTAATTTGCCGCTATAAAGGTGCGACAAAACTTATGTCAAACTCTAAGTATAGATTAATATTCATTTATTTTCGTAATGCTTGCTACGATATTTCCATCCTTTTATAAAATAATATTAATTAAGGAATTTTAACATGTTTTTTATGAGTTTTTTTTTTTTTTTTGAGTTTTTTTTTTNTTTTTAATGAGCTGCTTAACCAACAAATTGTAAAAACATAGACCTGTGAGTAATAATAACTGAAATTCTTTTATCCCTTAAAAGTATCTATCTGGATATTTGTGTTTTTAAATTTTAACTTTGATTTGGCGAAGTGTAGTGTTTTTTTTTTTGATTCCATAAGATAATTGTTTATTCTTATAGTTAAAAAGAAAATTTTTATGAGTTGTAAGCCGAAGTACGAAGTATGAGCATTTTGATGGTATATGTAATTGATGTTTTAATAATTTACTACATTTTTTCTGTAATACCTTTTTTATGACATGAAAACTTAAACATTCAACATCGCTCTTATTCAGCTCTACTGCTCTTTCGTAAAGTAGTTTCGAGCAAAATTGATTTTTGTTTTTGATTTGGTTTTGATTTTTTGATTCAGGTTTATTTGATCAATGTAAAGTTAGAACTCGAATTTTTTGGTCAAAATTTATCATCGCGTAATGAGATTGAAATACTTAAATATCAGAGATTGATCTCAAGATGCTTTCAAATTTAACTTTAATATAAATTATTTCAATTAAATACAATTAATATATATAGTTATGACTGAGCTTGGTATGCTTTTTTAGTAAATGTTTTTTTTATTTATTTGAATGTAAATAGTGTACTCCCACAAGATTTTATAGACCAACATAAAGAATTAAAATTTGATCATTTATTTCCCCATAAAAATTACTAAAAAAGGGAATTGTTCATTAACATTAAGATTTTCTAATTAAGCGACTTAATTACCATAGAAAAAAATTTTATTCTAAAAAGAAATGACATGTAGGGATCAGTGCTTTCGTGACTGGGTTTCGGTTTTCAGTGACCGGTTATGTGACCAATGAACTACCACTGACCTGACCTGACCGGGCTCCCGTTAAGGTCGGTAGTCATTAGTGACCGGGTGGCCTGATCACTGACGGGGGGACCGGGACACAATGGTGCCGGCCACAATGGTGCCAGTCGCAAAGAAATGGTTATAACTTTTTTCAGAAGCAACATTGAGAAGCTTTTTTGATATCATTAGATAGCCCTAGATGTTAGCTACAAATCAAGCAAAAGTCCGTTCGAATTGGCCCATTAGAAATAAAAGTTATGGCCAAAACAATTTGAAAATCGACCAAGTCCGAAAAATGGGGAGTATTTTGACCATAACTTTTTTCCAATGGGCCAATTTGAACGGGCTTTGGCTTGTTTTGTAGCTAACATCTAGGGCTATCTAATGATATCAAAACCGATTCTCAAAGTTGCTTCTGAAAAAAGTTATAACCATTTTGTTGACGCTGGCACCATTTTGGCCGGCACCATTACGACCCCAAATCCTGCCCGGAAATCGGGAAAACAAAGAAAAATATCCATTGTTTTCGACCATTCAAATTTTTTTCTTCTGACAAGAAATGCTGAATTTTCTGTTAGAGATGCAAAAGGGGTAAGGTCCATAGATTCCAGGACCGAACATCCCAAAAACTTCCCTTCATTCAAAAACTTTTTTTTAAACATTGCTAGTCCAAAACTATAAAAAGCAGAAAGGTGTAGAATTTTAAGGCCTCACTGTTGGCCTTTTTGGTTTTTCGAATTTCCCTGAAAAATTTTGAAATTTTTGAAATTTTCGAAAAAATGCAAAAATATCGATATTTTTTTTAAAATTTCAAAAATTTCCAATGAAATTCAGGGAAATTCGTAAAACTAAAAAGGCCAAAGGTGGGGTCTTAAAATTCTACACCTTTCTACTTTTTATAGTTTTGACCTAGCAATGTTAAAAAAAAAGTTTTTGAATGAAGAGAAGTTTTTGGGATCTTCGGTCCTGGGATCTTGGGACCTGTAGCCATGCAAAAAAGCGGAAATGCATGCGGCAATAGAGAAAAACATTCGTATTTTATTTACTCAAAAGAAAAAAATAAGCTCCTTCTCATTATTATTCTCTATTAAAATTAAAATTATTGATTGTGATGGTTAAATGGTATCAACCATTTTCATTATAATTTTGTACATATTTCGCAAAAATATAATGACTGTTCCATTGAATTCGGGTGAAGAATTAATTGTTTTTGGCGCTTCGGCTGGCTCTTCCTCCAGCAAAGAAATAGAGCAATCTTCGTGAATAGAAGAGCCTAATACCAAAAGGTGCTAGGTCGTTAGTCGAAAAGTGCCAATGTGGAAAAGTGCAATTATGGGCGTTAGTCGAAAAAGTGCCAATAACGGAATGAATAAAAAGTTACATGATT
Organism: Rotylenchulus reniformis; assembly: GCA_001026735.1. Taxonomy (NCBI): domain Eukaryota; kingdom Metazoa; phylum Nematoda; class Chromadorea; order Rhabditida; family Hoplolaimidae; genus Rotylenchulus; species Rotylenchulus reniformis. The sequence continues at coordinate 4,419 of LDKF01000423.1, forward strand.
ATAAAATAAATATAAAGGAAATATTAAATTACATAATTAAAAAATAATAAATTAAAATAAATAGAAATTTTAGAGAAATATAGTGAATCGAAAGTTAGAATTTAAAAAAAAATAAATATAGGGATGGGCCTCTTTTATTGCCTCCCCCCTCCTCTTTTACGCAAAAATAAATATAGGGATGGGCCTCTTCAGTACGGTGTCCTTTTATTTATTTTTTATTGGTTACATAATTATAAGTTATAATAAAGAGTGTGTTTCGGCCCATACCGTAGAAACACAAAGCCAATTTAAAGACACAGCAAACAGCAATAAAAGAAGAAAAAAGCGAATAAAAATTCTTGGACGGAACGGGCTGAAGGGTGGCGGTCAAAGTAGTGGTGGCCGAATGATAGCGATCGAGTGGTGGCCATCCAATTGCTAGTAGCGCGGCCGACTGTTGGCGGGCCATCTGCTCTGGTACTTAAGAATGGAAAGCAAAAAACTAATAATGCGTGAACAAATGTCTTAATACCCCTAATAAATATTAATATATTTAAACTACGAATAATAAGAATTTTATTATAAATTTTTTTAGAATTTTTCCAATTTTTAACAAGTAATTAAATTAAATTTTTATTTTATTAAGTCTTTTTTTTTGAGTAATCACGCATAAAATTCGTAAAATTATTTTATTGATTTATTAGAAATTTTGATCACTCTGGCTGAAATAATTCATTCAGTTAGAATCTATGCCTAATAAAAATGTCTTTATTTTAAGGCCATATCGAGGTTGTTAGCCCAACGTTCTCTGTCATCTGGGCCACTTGCAGGAGTAACAGCTTTCTCTATGTGCGAGCGAATATTCTCTTTATCCTTAAAAATTGCTTAAAGTTTTAATTAATTAAAATGCTTAAAGTTTTAATTAATTAATTAATAAAATATATTAAAACTTACTCCATCAATCTTTTCCCTGTGTTTGATAAAGTGAAAATTGGTACATTTCCTCGTCCAAAAATTCAATCACATCTCTTCTGATCATTACATGGTTCTCTTCTATACCGGTTAAAGCTAACGAGATACTCCTTCAGCCGCAGTTCCCGTCAGCGAGTATTTCGATAACTTCACCGGGACCGTAGTTTGTCGAGGTAAATTCAAAATCCTCCGCATAAAAAATAGGATCATCACCTTGATAATGCTCAGAATATTAGTATAATTTTAGATACAAACCACAAGTGTATTCCCATTTCTCACACAATTGTATACGGTATTCTTCGTCTGGAGGATTGAAAATAAATTCCATGTAATGCCGTGCAAGTGTGTCAATGTGTTCAACTTAATTATTCGAATAAAAAATATTTACACTTTTATACCATCGGATTCTTCTCTGCTGATCGAAACTTCCTGGCTAAGAGTAATTTCTTCGCCTGATAAATCACGGCCTTTCGAATCTTCTCTGCCAGTCATTATATTGACTAAGGACTCTCCTTGCATATCACTGGACCCTTCTATATGACTTGATCCTACAATGGCTGAGGATCTATCGGCTGTTGAACTATCTTTTCTGCCAACAATTCGATCGATAAGAATATCCGCATGTGTCCTTGTGCTTTGGACGGATGATCTTATTGCTGTTTGCTGTCTTTAAATTGGCTTTGTGTTTCTACGGTATGAGCCGAAACACACTCTTTATTATAACTTATAATTATGTAACCAATAAAAAATAAATAAAAGGACACCGTACTGAAGAGGCCCATCCCTATATATATTTTTTGCGTACGTTTAAAATTCTAACTTTCGATAACACTGTATTTCTTAAAAATTTCTATTTATTTTAATTTATTATTTTTTAATTATGTAATTTAATATTTATTTTATATTTATTTTATAATCATGTAACTTTTTATTCATTCCGTTATTGGCACTTTTTCACATTGGCACTTTTTCGACTAACGCCCACATTGGCACTTTTCGACTAACGACCCAGCACGATACCAAAAAACACGAAAGACTTAAGGATCCTGTCCATGAGATTTTCTATTTGCAAAGTACCAGATCATTAATTGATCGTTCGTTACGATTGGTTACAGGTGCCGCGCCAAATGGTCCGAATCAAAAAATTAACAAAATATCTTTCTGGAAAAATCTCAGCAAAGTAATTACACTTTTTGGTTATTTTTCGTTTTATTCTTTTTTAGGAATTTGAACCATTGAAGAAAATCGCATTTGAAATTTTATCTATCCCATGCACTTCGGCCCCTATAGAGCGCGTCTTCTCGGAGGCATCATTTGCCATAACAAAACATAGAAATAGCACTGACTTGTGAGCCAGAATTATTGAACAAGCGGCATTTCCTTTTTTGAATCATTATTTGTTGGACTAAATATGCATTTATTCATTTTTCCAATTTTTTGATGGATTGTGAAGAAATATTACAAATTTTTTAATTGATTTTACATAACTGATGGTTAGATGACCGGTCATATTACCGGTCACATGACCAGTGACCGGAGGGTCGGACAGGTCACTTTTTGAATGACCTGACCTGACCGGACTCCCGGTAAGGTCAGCGTTCATTTAATGACCTGAAAATGGTCGGTCATGAAAGCACTGGCCGGGACTCAATCTGGTGACTCACAAACGACTGAGTCCGCTTTTATAACTCATAAAAATTAAAATGATTGGAAATCTTAAAATTATATATGTTGTAGCCGATTCTGAATTTTCAGCCGATTCTGAATCTGGGAGCCAAACATTTGCCAAACATGACACGTTTTACATAGAAACTCAAGAACTCAAGATCTAAAACATTAGTTTGGGGGGGGGGTTGATGTTCGTTTCTCGATCGATCAGCGGATGTTTGGCCGCAAATTCAGAATAGGCTGAAATTCAGAATCGGCTACAACATATATATAAAGTTTTTTGGAAAGATTGTACAAATAATGCAAATTTTTAAATAATTAAAAATATTATTATTTTTCAGGAAAAAAAGGCAAATCTACCTGAATCTTAGACTCAGAATTTTTTCTTTTTGAATTTTAATTTGAATACCAACAAATAAAATTTTTATACTTATTTGTTCACTTTTAAAAATGCATTTATTAGATTGTAAATTCTATGAGTTTTTAAACTTCTACCAGTTTTGGTTCCCAAAACAGATAGTATTTTTTTCAGAGATGCTATTTTAGACATTTGAATTTATATTGTGATGCGCTATTTTATTATTTTACCTCTCTTGAATTTGGATATTTTCACGATTGAATGTGTGACCACATCGATGATAGGTATACGAATTATACACCTTTTTCAGACTCGGCTAGCCGATCTTGAACCAATTCAGAATCGGCTAGCCGATTTCGAATTAGGCTAGCCGCTGGTTCACTTTCGGCTAACGATTCAGAATCAGTTTAAATTCAGAATCGGCTATAACATATAAATGTTACAAATAAAATCAAAAATTTCTGAAAAAGCAAAAAAGTATAACCATTCTATTAAAGGGGAAGGACAGTCATGTCAGATTTTTAGCACACTTGTAGTTTACTTACTAGAGACCAAAAATGTTGGAAAAATTCATATTTTTACAATTCATTTCTTCAGCTTTAGGGTTTGCATATCAAGAAAAAACTGAATGAACATTATGAAAACAATATATTTTTTGTTAGATATTTTTTCAATTATAAAAGTTTTTCTCGGGCCAATTTTTTCCATTAAAAAATTGATGGTTAGGAATTTTCGAATTGTTTATTGAATATGGTTAGATGTTTTCATATTTGAATTGGTCATTTTTCTTTCACTATTTTCTACAAAAAGAGGCTGGACCTTATATTTATGAACATTAATGGAATCCTTATTAATCTTCTCTATTTTACCTGAAGGAATAATTCCTTGATGAATTTGAGCACATGAAAAAACTTTCTTCTGTGTGTAATGTATGTACCATGACCTCATCATACAAACCATGATCATCGATACAATGTTTTATTGTGATATAATTTTGTATTAAATCGAAATCTCGGAAGTTAAAAAGTACTTACTAGAAAAAATCACGATCGATTTATAAAATATGATAATGAAACAAAACAATATAGAAAATTTTGAAGAACAAAAATTGAAAAAATCACATGACCTTTATATAAAGCCTGGGGAAGTATTGCAATTGCGTTAATTTGAAAATTGTTAAAAAATCGATCTAGTTCTAACTTTTCGCTAAAAAACTCTATTTTTGTTAGGGTTGAAAAATTTCGAAAATTTTGACCGAATTTCGATAATTAAAAATATCAGAACAGAGACATAAAATTCTGCATAGGTAATTTTCTTTAGATCGGCACAGTGGTAATTTTTTATCGCCTAGCACCTTTTTACAGTGTTTATAGAGGAGTCGGCATGAATTACATAAAGTAATAATTTACTTACTTATTGATAAATTTTGCATGTGAGGGAAAATTTTTAAATCCATCAAAAGGTCTTTTGGTCATCTCTTTTTTTGTTGGGATGAATTTGGGTCATTTTTCTCTCTGGGAATTGGCACTCAATAAAGAGTAGGATTTTTAATTATAAATAAATGCATGAACTATATGTTTTTAGATTATTTTGGAGCATATTAAAGGTTTATAAAAATTATAAAATTTATAATCCTTCGCAAAAATGCAATAAAAATTGGATAAAAAAATCATTTTGATCTTTTTGGGATATAAACTACTTCGGGCCAAAAAATTAATACTTAGTTACTATCCCAGGGTTTTTTTAGTAACTACAAATCCCACTCTAGTCATTTCTCTTCCATAAGCAAAAAATTTCATGGATCTTATATTAATGACTGGTTTGAACAATTCATCATCTGCCAACAAAACCCAGAGAGCCCCAATCTTGAGACAATTAGTTCAAGTTAATCTGCGTTGTAATTCTGCAATATATATTAATGAAAATTTTGGCAAAATCTCAAAATAGAATTATATGAATTATACAGGGTGCGGATAAAGTTCTGCAACTTTTTTACAGGAGCTATATTTTTGTAAAAATGTAATTCAACAATTAATGTTTTCGACAAAATATAATCAATAGGATGTAAACTAGCTAAAAAACACAATATAATAGGAAATAGAAATCAGAATACCAGTACCTGGGATGAAAACAAGAACTATACCCCGTGAAAAAGTTGTTTTCGGGATTTGGAGCAAAAATGTATGGTCTAGCAATTTTTTAAATCTCAGCCCAAAAAATTAATCGGCCTATTCATTATTGTAATAGAGACTCTCGCTCATAAAATTCACAACAATAAATTCATTGAAAGTTGATTTGTAACGGGCCTAGGCCACAATCACTGAAGAAGGGTGCGCGACCAAGCGTTTCATGGCCAAAAACCTTTTATAATTTTTTAATAGTTTCACATTTGGTCTGTAAAAATGATTGTAAATTGAATAAGAAAGTTAAAATCAGTTGTGAGATGATTTTAATTTCAAAATGAGCCCGAAAAGAATTGTTATACCATTAAAATTTGCAAAGTAAATTTGGACATTTTGGTCAATTTTGACAAATCGAATTTTGGTCCCAAAATGATCGGCTCCAAAAAGTTTTCAGTATCAATTAGAGAAAATTAGTTTGTTAGATAATTATTATAACAAAATGTTCAATTTATAATATCAACAAAAAAGAATGGGCTTAAAATTCGATGAAACCGAATTAGGCAAAATTTATTGGAAAAATAGGCCCGACCAAAGTGGACCCCGACCCCAGTGGGTCCTGTCCCATATATTTCAAATAATTGAATCAATGATGGAATTTTGTTGTGATTTTTAACTAATTTACATCCTAATGATTATTAGGGTCGTACATTTCCAGCAAAGTCATATTTTTTTGCTGGCTCAGAATGGCCTGAAAATCACGTAAAAAGCATTTTTACCATGATTTGAACTTTCGAAAGTGGATTTCTAAAGTCATATTTTTGCATATTTTGGACATTTTGGGCATATGGCATATGACCGTCATATTTGGGCATTTTCGGGCATATTTTGGTCATATTTCGGCATTTTTAGAAGAAATTTGAAAATTTTGCCTAAAAATTAATCAGAACGCTCATATTTATCGTTCATATTTACAAAACAAAAATGATCAAATTCTTTAANCTTTAAGGGAAAAATGCAAATTTTCAGAAAAATTTTCCCCGGTGGCCTCTAATCGAGGCCACTGGCACTCTGGACCTGGAAAAATCTAACTTTTAATTTTTGTTTTGAAATAACATTAAATATGCAAAAGCCGCTTTAAAAATAGTTTATTATGTTGTTTGAGCAAAATTTTTGTATTTTTAGGTCATATTTTAGCGAAAATTTCGGTCATATTTAAGGCATATTTGGAAAATTTGGGGCATATTTTGGGCATATTTCGGCATTTTTTTGGTCATATTTTATGGTCATATTTGACATTTTTTTGGGCTGGAAATGTACGACCCTAATGATTATATATATTTGAAAAAATTAATTATTAAAACCATGTTTTGCAAAAATATAGCTCTTTCAGTGAGTTGTAGAACTTTATCCGCACCCTGTACTTATCTCAAATTTTTGTGTTTTTGGCCCAATGGTGATGACCAAAATTTTCTCGAGAGCTGACAATCAAGATGGAGACCGAGAAAAAAATATGCAGGAACTGCGAAGAATTTAAGGGTCTTGATAATGATTTTTGGTTAAATCAAAACTTTTATTAAGAATTCCATTGCATTACTTTCTTATAATACAATTTTAATTGCATTTTCTACTTACTGTTAGTTTGATTTATTTAGATCTGCTCCACAAGCACTATTTTCAAAACGGATATCTTGGTTAAATCTCCTAATGTCTGATAAAGGATTGTCTTATAAAATGTTGCTGTAATTTTTTATTCAAAATATTTAAAAAAAAATTAATAAAATGCGAAAAATCAAAGAAAATGCTGGTAAAATAATATATATTTTTTATAACTAAATGGTATCCAAATCCTCAATAATATAAAAAATAGATAAGAAAGTGAATGGAACAATTTTTAATTATTTTATGAATAAAAAGTGGAAGAATTGAACCATTTTAGCGGGGGGAAAAACCACGTCCACAGATAAGCCATCCGAAGAAACCACCCACCAAAAACACCAAAACTACAATGCCAAAAGTCGACAAAACTATTAACACATTGCCCATCCGTTTCTTTCTTCGCCTCCTTTTGCCATTTGCTTAAAAAGATAGTAAAAATTGATAAAAAAAAATCAAAAATTTATATGGCATTAATAATCTCCTTTGTATGATGCCTACATTCCAATGACATAAATTTGAATCTTTTAAAATTGCCTGAAAATGTCTTTATAATTCTAAAATTCAAACCAAACTTCCTAGATATAAAATTAATAAAATGTATTTTATCCAAATTTATCGACATTTTAATTTATTTTTCAGTTTAAAAATAAAATGTTAAGTAACCTTCTTTTCCAGAATTTTCTGTAAGCAATTTGGCTATATGATCATTCTGGATTACGGTTTTCCAAGCCCGGAACACGGTCAACAATTCCTCTCGAGCGGTGGAGCATTTGATGTCCGCACTTCCTCGAAATAGCTCTCGCATCAATATTTTGGCCACTACCAAAATGGCATTTTTATTTCCATTTTTCGCTCCAATTTCTAAAGGTTGAACTTTGGTCAGATCAACATTCTCCAATTTGGCAATTTGACTGATCAAATTTTTCAATTGGCCCAATAGTTTCGGCTCTTTTTTAAAGCTAAAACTCCGAATTTCTCGCGAGCATTCGATCATCAAAGTAATTATTTTGGAAATTTTAGGGTTTTTTTGCTGCAATTTTGCGGTAAACTTCGCCAGAACGGAGTGATTTATAAATTTTAGTCAATTTGGGCCATTTGGCCAAGCCATCTGTGACCCGCTTGAAGCCGTTGCTTATCCGTCGAATGCCTTTGTTCACCTTTTGCATTATGATGGATTTGGGCCAATCACTTGATGATGATAATTTTGGCACAATTTCATTCGATTTTTGGGTCGAGGAAGGAATAACTTGCTAAATGAACAAACATCATGAAGATATACCCTAATGTTCTCTATTATGAGATTCTAAATACAATTAATTCTCTAATGAGTCATATATCTCTAATCCGTTATATACAATTTAATATGCTTGATAGAGATTGATATCATTTATTTCCTATAAAATGATTTTTAAAGCTTAAAATTCATTTCCTATGAAAAAAAAGATGGCGCTTCAACGGTGGCCCGAAACCTTCGATTATCAATTTTTAAAATTTTTCTAAGAAAAATATAAAATAGATATTTGGTATTTTATATTCATTTGAGTTAGATGGCATCCGATTTTATGTTCAAATTAGAATTTAATTTTTATTTTAATTCCTTTTGATTTTATTTTAGAGCCCCATTGGTACATAGCAAATGAAAATAAAAATGTTTTTTATTTCTATGTCCTGATAACGTTCAAAACTTATATATTTAGGAATTAGCAAGTCATCACTAGCAATTTACTAAATGAACTTAGCAAGTCATCAAGTTTTTTATTAAACTATTTTTTATACCTCATCTCCAGATTGTCCCATGTCCGACAGTTGTTCCTGGTCCAACTTGGCATTTGCCATCTCTTCCACCAATGGCCTGACTTTGTCCAAATCACACAACAACCCGCGCATTTCTTCGTCCTCTTCGGGTATCATGGGGGTTATGGCATCGTACCAAGCATTCGGATCATGAACTGTCTCCGGTGATCCATTTTGATCGCATTGGACAGACTCGCAACAATGTATGAGTTGCAAAAGCATGAAATAACAAAGAATGGCGACCATTTTGAAGGAAAGCATTTTACATATATGGAATGAAATTGTAGTCAAATTGAAGTCTAATAATTTAAATGGTACAAATCCAAGAAAAAATAATTAATTGATTTTTACTTTAATATTGTACATAATTGAAAAGTTAATTGATTGTTGAAATAAAATATATGATTGAGATACATATTATTATTTGAAAAATTTAAATTTAATTAAATAAATTTTATTTTTACTGATAACAAATTTAATAGATTTCTGGCATAAATATTATTGGATGTGAAATCGGGTTACTTTTTTAAAAATTACTAATTCTATGAAAGAGGAATTTGATTAGATACTTAAAAGTTGTGATTTTTTAATTGCATTTATATAGTACTGATTTTTTTGCTCGAACGAATAACACATTTCATGTCATATTACTGCTTCGGAAGTTTACAATATCTGATGGATCACATATTTTTTGACCAAATATTTCTATTATGGTTATGCAACACAAAAGAATGATTTTTTACAATTTTTCAAAAAAATTAGCACCATAACCAATATTTTTGTGTGATTTTTATAACGAATAAGTGATTATTCAAAAAATTCCACAAAATAATGACTGTTTTAAATGATCAAAAAATATGTGCGATTATTATCCATCAGAGTTTATGTCATTATTTCTTCTATATGACCTGGGTTATCTGAGTTTTGTCATTTTGACATTTTATTTACAATTTTTTCGACTTTTGGTTGTAATGATGCGCGAAATCCCTTTTTGGATTTTTTACATTAAATGCACATTTTATTTTTAATTAACCTAAATTTAAATCACGATATGGTATTGTGATAATAAAAATCGTGCGAAATTTAGAATTTGGATACTTTTTTCATTTTATCATCTATGGAACAAAATAATTTTAATCAATTTTTTAGGAAACATTTTGGCTGAATCCTCCTCCATTTATTTCTTTTTAAAATATTACATATGTTGGGTATTGGGTTAGGATTTGAATTGACTTCAAAACGATTGTTTCTGGCGCCAATTACCCCATTTGAATTATGACATTTCCCTACCCGTTTCGTATATAAATTCCTTCCCTTCTTCCATATTATCACTTCCCAATCATTCCTAAGAATTGTAATTTATTCTGAAAATAAACTTATTATTATTCTATTATATTTTGGAACTTATTCGTTAAATCGAATTATTATTATTATTCTCTGTTGGTATTTCGGGGCAAATACACAACAAATTTGGCGCAGTCAGCAACGGAATTTCAGAGGACTGTCGAAAGGATTTTGGACATTCGACAGAGGTCTGATAAAATTGGACTGTTTTCCCTTTCAGAACAGGAATTTCGACATCGCCGTATCAAAAAAGAAATTTCTCATTCATCGCGTCATTGGGATCACCTTTGCTGATTTTTCACACACCTTTCTTCGGATTTCACCGCTCGCTCATCCATCGATTTTCTTTTGCTGCTGTTGAGTGTCTTGGCGACATTCAACAGCTCGACAAAAGCACGCGCCTTTAGCCCCCTGTCTTGGCGACAGAGAGAGCATTTGCTTGGTGCAAATCAGGGCATAAAAAGGTGCGGCATTGTGCTGATTCGACCTGAAGATGGAACAGCAAATGAAACAGCTAATGGATGTGATTCAGCAGCAAGGTGCCGCGATTCAGCAGTTGATGCGGCAGCAGAACGGCCACCAAAGCACAAAATCGGGACTGGCCGGCGCCGCAACGCTCGCATCATCACTCGACACCCGCATCGGAAAATTCGCGTATGACCCCGACAGCGGATTCACCTTTGAGCACTGGTACAAGAGGTACGGAAAGTTCATCGAAGATGACGGGAAGGACCTGGAGGATGCGACGATCCGTTTGATGGTCGGAAAGCTGAATGATCCCGAGTACGCACGATTTGCGGACAGCATCCTGCCGAAAATTCCGGATGAACTCAAATTCAATGACGTCGTCCAGCGACTCAAATCGCTTTTCGGAGATTCGCGATCGCTCTTCGTGCGCCGATTTGAGTACTTTAAGCTGAAACAAGCCAACGGGCAGGAGGTCGCTGAATTTGTTTCAAAGGTCAATGCGGCATGCGAAAATGCTGATTTGGATTTACGAAGGAAACGCTGGTGCCTGATCATGGTCGCTGGATTGCAGGACGAGCGCCATACTTTTCAAGTATACCAGAACTAGAGTTGAAAATTTTGAGAAAACATGCACCAGGTGGGACAAGTTTAATGTAGTTACGTGGTGAAACACGTGAAAGTACGGTATGTGAGTTAGCACTTGTCGTCAAAAACACCAGTATAATGCATCACGAACTTCATGAAGTTCTTGAATGTGCTATAGGAAATTTTTTGAAAATACGTAACGGTGGGGGGGGGGGNGGGGGGGGGAATACTAGAGGTGGGGGGAATACAAGAGTAAACACTGTATATAATTCATTTACACTTTCTAATGTAAAAATATATAATGCTTTAATTTAGAGCTTTAGAATCTAAATTAGTGCCATTTAGATAGAGATCGAAAGTACGAATATTGGACCAATGAAATCGGGGAATTCAGCTGGAATTTTGACACGAAAATCAGCAAAAATGCAGAATTGGACATGGATGACGATGAAGAAGATGATGATGACGAGAAGAACAAACACCGGGAGATACAGCAAATTGTCGTGTTGGTGACGGGTCCGGACCATACCAAGCGTGTTGTGTGCTATTTCTTGTCGTACCAGGCGATGAAGCGCGTCATGCGGAATACCAGAGGACGACTGGTCGAGGAAAAAGTGATCGAATACGACGGATTACCATTGGCTCCCGGACAATCTGACAGTAAAGATAATGGGACAATTCGAAAGTGAAAAACAGAGAAAACTCGTTTGTGATTTTAAATTAATAAAAAAGATCCATAGAGAATGAAAAAAATGGCAGAATTAGGACGGTAAAAAGATATTAATGAAGGGTAAGTAAAAGGGGAAGGAAGGGAAGGATACACAAATTGTAAACGCAAATTGATTCAAAAATTAAATAATTCAATTAATTAATTAATTAAATTAAAAAATTTACGATTTTTAAAAATTTCCCATAAAACCATTTTCAATTGCCTTATTTCCCACAAAAAATTCCACGAAAAGCTGCGTAGACATCAATTTGAAGTAAAACGAGATTCAAAATGCACCACTTTGTATTGCTGGTTACCCTCCTGGAAAATTGGGCCTCAAAAAATTAAATTTAATTTTTTAAGGTAGTGCTTTCAATGATTTATTTTTTTTGTTAATTTTCCTGAAACCATTTGTCAGCAATCAGCATTCTTAGTTTTTTTAAGAGTCGGTACCATCAGTGCCCTTACCCCTTAGATTTTCAGAATCACACTATCAGTTCCCTAGTTCTTAAATTGGCGCCAAATTTTTAATTTTATGTTTTAATTATAAAAAATAAAATAATTATTTTTTTTAATTTGCGATATCTTTTCCCTTTCGTTTTTAAATTGCCCATACCTTTTTTAACGTCCCTGCACCGGCGGGCGGCCAATGTGCTTGTAATTACGTCCATTTATAATGCGGCATCCCGGTTTTGCACATTTTGTTTGCGGGTTCTACATGCGGCATCATCCCCGGCTATCATTTTTATTTTTTTATACATATGAATAGCCGGTGAGTAGTGGTGCACATACCATATTACATTACAATATATGCATAGCTGGGGATGCCGCATGTAGAACCCGCAAACAAAATGTGTAAACGCAATACCGCATTACAAAATTCAAAAAAGCTGCGAAAATACATATTTCAAATTTTTGTTTGTTATGAGCGCCTAAAATTTTTTATTGGCGCCTAAAATATTTATGGGCGCCTAAAGTGCAATTGAGCCTCAACTTTAAGAAAACAATATAAATTTTTAAATGTTCTTAAATTTGCGCAAAAAGCATTTATTTTAAGGAAATATGATCCCATAAGAATAATACAACTGGGAGAACCAACATTTTGGAGCCAATTTCTCTAGCTTTAGATAATGGCAAGTTATAAGTTTTACAAATGAATGACCACCCACCCGTTTTTTGCCCCTAAAATTTGACATTTTCCGAAAAATATCCCTTCATTAATGTCTGTATTTTCCTGATTATTCTTTTGAAAGAATTATTCTCCATGGGCTATTTTGAAGGTTAGGCCCTGGTTTACTTCTTATAAAAAATTTGGAATCGCACAGCTTGGCCTTTCGTAAAGATTGGGCCAAAATAGCTGAAAAAGAGCTGCGTGCTATCAACGAAATTTTTTTCTTAAAATGTTGACTCTATTTCCATTTTCAAGGGCGGGAAACTTAAAAACATAATATAAGTTTTTATACACAGCTTTGTTTGTTTATTCATTGTATTTTTTAAATTCGATTCAATGCGGAAGCAATTTTCTAATCTGAAACATTTAAAGAACGGATCAATTCCATCAAAGCGAATTAATTAAAATGGATTTTCACTTTTAATTTTTAATATGATATATTTTAATGACTGATCAAGCTAAAAATAGATGGAAATAAATAAAAATAGGATATGAATTAATATTTGTAGCTTATTATTATTATAGGTCGCTGGAAATTTTGCACCCTTTGAAATATTTATTTGTGCAATTTTTTCTCTGATTCAGTGGAAATTCGGATGACAGATTATCTATCGATTTCAACTTGATCATAAATGCAAAAAATTAATTGCAATGCCTAATTACTTTGCCTGTCTACTAAATTATACTGTAATAACTCTTGAACTATCGTCTTGATACTTTTTGCAGAATGATCTAGTACCTGATATGTACATTTTGAGCTAAATTTTGGAATTTCTTGATCGCAACTTTTTAATCGTACGCATATTCTAATTTGAACTTTAAGACAAGGATCTAATTTTTTGACTATTTAATGGCCAAGATTAATTACGATAGCTAATGTTTCAAATCGAAAGTGTGAATAAACAAAAAAACATTCGAGGTATGTTGTAAAAACCCAATTTTTCAACTTATGTATTTGTATTAACTAGAGACCGGATCGCTCAAGATCTCGATCGAGATTTTTTCGAGATTTTTATTGGAAACTATTGATCGAACCTTTTTTGTTTTTCGAGATTTTTCGAGATCTAGGTTTTTCAACAAAAGACAATTTTTGGAATATTTCGATTTTTTTTAGTTTGACAGTTCATGGAATTTCACCAAAATTTCAAAAAAAAATTTTTTATTAATTGTAAAGTTGGCATGATGTTATGCATTATGCTACCTAAAATATTGATAATTTTTTATCCCATGACAAAGATTTAATTACTCGTTGCAATCCCAATTTGCAATTTTAATATAGAATTTATAGAAAATGCCCAGTGAAAGAATTATTTGGCAAATCGGTATTCAAAAAAAATTCCAGCCATGGAATGCGAATGTCTCGAATGCAAAAAGCCAATTAAAGTAGGGTAGCGCAGGAAAGGGATCCCGACAGGGATCCGAATCCCGATTCAATCCAGCAGGCGGGATCCCGAATTAATTTTTTTTTATTTTTAAAATTGAAATCGTATATTTTGCTTCTTTTTATTTTGACCAATCATATGATTGAATATTTTATTTTCACAATGAAGAAATCATCTTCTCTTTATCATCTTTTCCTTTTCCTTTTGTCCTTTTTTTGCGGACTCGGTCTATTCACCCCCGCCGATTCAACTTCACCGATTCATCCCCATCGAGATTATTCACCCACGGTTCATCGCCCGTTGTTCTATAGTCGTTTCATCGCCAATTGTTGAACTCTCTACTTATGTCAATGGCTATTTGCAAAAAATGAATAATATTTAGTTTTTTAATAATTTTTCATGTTGTAGCCACTTTATATGGAATTTGGCACATTTTTTTAGGCTGTTTTCATTTTGGATCATTTTTTGGTGATCCGAAATGATCTGATCTGATCCAGATCATGATCCGACGTGATCTGATCTGATCTGATCCTGATCCAGGGGGTCGGATCACATCAGATCAGATCAGATCATTTTTTGATGATCCAGAAAATAAAATCAACAGCAAATATAGGCAATTAAGTGTGTAGAATACGACCCGCGCATTTAAAAATCGATTGGAAAATAGAGAAACACATTAACTATTTAGACACAAATCAATATTATTAAATTTTCTAATTTAATTGTGTGTAATTACGTACGCTTTTTTAATATATATTGTCTTTATAAATTTAAAAGAATTATTCAATACATTTTCAATGGGTTATATATTCATTGAGTAAGCGATTAGCCCAAATGTAATGTGTTATTACCCACACCATATAATATAAACTGATGATCTATCTGAATTATTAGTCCAGGACCCCCCAATTCAAAGGATGATCAACAAGTTGCCTAGAACAGATATCACGCAGATAATTGTTCCAATTGATATCATGAGTTTCCTGATAGCCTCCTGACAGGCAGAAGGATTCCCATGAGCCCACAGATAAGTGAAAAGAACAAATTTCTCTTATTTTTGAAAAATCTTGGTAATCTTGGTACGGATGCCATAAACATGTCTTAGATTGTAATGTATGAAAAAACGGTGTTCAGATTCGTGTTCAGCGCCCCAGAAAAACAATGAGGGAAAAATTGATTTTAATTTTCGGGAACGCAAAAAGCAACCATTGCCAAAACTACAATATTGATGATAAAGTTTTAAAATGCAGATTATTGAACGCTACCCGTGTCGCGAGAAAACCACTTCGTGAGGCCCTCCCTCGCCAAGAGTCCGTCCCACTTCGCGAGGATTTTATTCCTTGCGAAGTGTCCCCTGTGACAGTTCGCGAGAGCGAATGTCCATTTTTCAATAAAAAAATGAAAAAATTGAAACCAAATTTCAAAATTAATATAAAAGCACCTTTAATTAGATAGAAATATATAAGAGGAAGGAATCTTCAATAGGTGAGTGCCGTATGATTTTTGATTTTTAAATGCAATTTTTTTTATTGTTGGGCTCGCCTTCGGCGGCCAATATTAATAAGTTTTGCATTTAAAAATAAAAATCATCCAGCCCGTCAATTCGTGAAAGCCACGCGAAGTGGTTTTCTCGCGAAGTGTCCCTTTACCGAGATTATTGCGAGGATAATTTAGTTTTTTTATCTCAGATTTTTTATATATCAGTAATTTTGAAAATTTTAATTATTATAATCCGAAGGTGTGATTCAAATAATATATAGAAAGAGTAAGTTATTTAAATCTAGAATTTAGCCCGAACAGGATTTTTTGCAAAATCCGAGACCGGGACTGATCGGGATAAGAAAAACTGAGATTTGAAATTTAATATATATTATAAAATAATTTTTATTACATTTTTAATTATTTTAAAATATTTTTATAATCTTAATTTTTTAAAGTTTGACATATGCTAGTTTGTGTTTGAGTTAATATTATGTTTATAAATTCATATGAATATTTAATACTAATCAATGGGTTGTACTTTGATTAACCTTATGATAATAAAGGGTGCTGAAAAATGTCCAAAAAGATTTAAAAATATTTAAAATCGTAGTGCATCATTTATATAAATAGTCAAAAATGGGTTTTTAATGGAAGAGCTTTTTAAAATTGGCAAAATTCGACTAGAAGAAGTTATTTAAAACAAGTGAAAAACATGCTGAAACATTGGCCGAAAAGTGCAAAAAAATTTATTGGTATGGAAGTAATGTTCTATAGTTTATTTTTTCTATGCAATATACAAACACTTTTTATTATTTTATAGCCCATTCAAAAGCAAATCATTTAATATCGGAAATAACATTGTCGAAATAAGGAAAAAATAGCTTACGAAATTTCGACCCTACTTTGCATATCGCGGTATACGGTCAATCGGATCACCAAAAAATTCCAGTAAAATTTTTTCAAAGGGAAAAACTTAATTTATATGCATAGTTAGTACGGCCCAATTGAGGACCTCAAAAAAAGCGGGGTATCAAGATTCTTGAACACCAAGCACAACCGGGTCAAGCTCAAGAAGCGAATGACCCACAAACCCTAGGTTTCCAAGAGAAAACTCAAATTCTAAACCGGAATCAATAGGAAACCAATCCGGCTAATGGCCAAAAATTAACTATCCTAACATAAGTTCTGTCGCATATTTATAGAAACATAATAAAAAATTTATAACTTTGTTATTTCCTTAACAAATCAAATTCTCTCTTTTATTTTGTAGAACAAATTGTTTTCTATCATTTTTACAAGTAAAACTAATTATAATCCACTGATTAAAAAAGTTATCTTTTTTTAAATAAATACACCCAAATTCGACATTCGACTATATTTTTTCTATGGTCTCAAAATGAAAGATTCAATAAAGATGAAAAATAAAAAATTGTGGAAAAAGATAGACCAAAGGACCCTCTTTTATGAATAATTGTCAATATGAATCTGCTATATTTAATAGAACAGGATATCTTTAGAATAAATATTATTTCTAGTGTATATATCAATTTTTCAATATTAGAGAAAATAAATTTTCATCTAAAATTACATCCCCCATAATATTGATTAAATAAATTTGAAATTATAACCAATATATTATATAAAAAAAGAAATTCATTTGAAATATCGTTGATTTTTTTTATTATTTAGTCGCCTTGCCTTTTGTCATTTCGTAGTAGCTACCCATAGTCGTTACTTCCTTTTGGTTACTGTATTTGCATTTTAAAAATTCGCCCACTATTGGTACTTACTAATAGCACAGCACTTATTAAATTGTGTAGTTGGTTCTTATAAATTAATAATATTAAAATTTGACATTTTTATGGGTTGCAAAATTGAAAAAAAAACAAATTTTGATAGCATTTGAATTGGATCGAATATATTTTGGACACTTCAACCACAACAAATCTGATTTTAGAGAGGTCGTGAGTTCGTGAGGAATAAGGAGAAATTTCCCCACCCTATTAGTGTGAGGAAAAATAGAGTAAAAAGATTGAGCAAATTTGAGAAAAAAAAATTGAAAACAAAAAATTGAGGAATTTTTTTAAATTTATTTAGTAGTATCACCTCGGAGGATTTAGTAGTATCACCTCGGAGGACNTTTGAATTAACTATCGAAAATTTTTGTTATTATTAATATATTTTTAATTGGTTATAATTTCAAATTTATTTACTATTTAAAAAGGAATGAAAGAAAGTAATTCTGGGCCATATTATGATAGGATATAATTTTATGAATTTTTTAATTTTAAAAGTTTGAATTTAATTTATTCCATTCGATGTATAGCTTTGAAATGGTGGAATTAGGTAATTATTAAAAAACGCTTTTTTAAAGATAATAATCTACATTTTTATACTTTTTGATAAGTTACATTTTATAATGCGATGGATACTTAAAAAAGGACCAAAATTAACCTAATTTTGAAAATCTTACTTATCTTGATCAAATATTTAAACACTCTCATACTTTCTTAATAAATTTTTATTATTTTTTTAAATAATTGGATCCTTTAAGTTGTATAAATAAATATTAAACTCTGCTTAAGAAGATGATTGGAGAAAGCTATCAGTGAGCTCGAGAAGACAATACTATCACAGTTATCGAGAATTAACACAATATTAAGACAATGATCATCTGCTAAAAACATACATTATATTAGTACAAAAATAAATTAGGTACCTATTTTAGCTCCAAATATAATTAATTAAAATTTGCGTTTGTATGCAGCGTTAGAATTCTTAATCTAAAATTTAAAACCCTATAAATTTTTTACCCAACAATTTCATATGGATTCTAATTAAATGTGCAAAAAAGTTAACTAAATAAATGTGCAAAAAAGTTAACTAAGTAATTTTTAGATGATTAAAAAATGTACATAGTTCATCATATGGTCAAATTATCCGATGAATATCAAAACATCGATAACAATGTTCAAATGATGTACGGATGAATTATAATAAAAAAAGACTTTTTGCAGTTGTGAATATGAACCACCGGAGAATTTTTTTTGCGAATTTAAAAGAATTTTACTGTAGATGCAAAATTCATTTAATTGCAAAAATGATCTTTTGTTTAGAAAGTTTGAAAATAATATATCTAATATGCCAAAATTCAGAATATTAGTTAAACCTCAAAATAGCTACTAAAAACTATTATTTGCAAAAACTAGCCTGATGTGATATAAAAAAACCAATTTTCTCCAAATAATATTGAAAAAAGTTTTAGGGCCGACCATTTTGGGATCAATAATCGTGTGGTCAAAATTGTCAAAAAAATCGATTTTTTTTTGCATATTTCGATGGTATAACAACACTTTTCGGGCTTATTTTTTAATTCTAAGTGTTATTATGACTTAGTTTAATTTATTTCAATCTATAATAATTTTTACAGATCAAATATGAAAGTATAAAAGGCTCTTATTAGTTCATGAAACTACTTGGTCTCGCACCCATCTTCGGCAATTATGGCCCAACACGCTTCAAACCAACTTTTAGTGAATCCTTTGCTGTTAACCTGTGTTAGATGTATTTATTTCTAAGGTTTGTGCTTATTTGTCCTTGTTTTGGGATTTTGGAAGATTTTATTTAAAACGATCATTTTCTTAAGAATATAATTTTCGGAAAAATTTTCCATTGGCCCTTATCGAATATTCATAAAGAAAAATTGAAATTATTTTTCGAAAACAATGAAAATTTCTTTTTCATTGTTTTCGAATAAAAAAGAAATTTTCGAATTTTTTTTTCGAACCTAAATTTCTCATCTTTTCACATTTTCACATCTTCGAAATTTTTCAAATGAATGAAAATGAATGAATAATATTCATGAAATCTAAATATCGAAATAATACTCAAATGAAAAAAATAAAATTTCTCTATCTGTCGGAGAGAACATAAATTTTTATTATTGCATCACGTATTTTAATAAAAAATATTAGCAAAAGTAAGTAATCTTTTAACAACAAAGCAATAAAACTATACTTTATGATAAAATCTTTTAAAGCATAAACCTTTGCGTTCTCACTTTAATGATTCGAGTTCCCGGGTACACTATTGTTGTGTGTTGTGTCGGCGGCCCCGTTAGGGGCCACCAGAGAAAAATTTTTCAATAAAATTTTATTTTCGATCATTTTCCCCACAATCTTCCAAAAATAATGATCAATTTTGGCCGATTACCTCATTCTTAGGGGTGCATTTTGTCCCCATGTCCCCGCCGCGGTGCGAAATTTGCGGACGAAAACCTGAAGATCTGCCACAAACTTTTTTGAAATACTTTTAAAATAAAACTTTAAAATGCAAAAATATGTAAAAATTATTCTTGATTTTTTAGTTGTTTTATTTTTACGAATTTTCTTGAAAAATTTGATATTTCCCTTAAAAACACGATTTTTTTTGAAAATTTTGTCTAATTTAAATTTTTTCTTCAAATTCGAAAAAACCTTTTACGTTAAAAAATCAAGCATAATTTTCTGCTTATATTAGCATTTAGAATTTTAGTCTAACATAGTTTTTAAAAACTTTATAGTAAGTTTTAAGGTTTCGTCCGCAATTTTCCGCGTGCCGTCCCCGCGTGGACAAAACCGCGGGACGGTGCTAGGACGTTAAAAAATCCCCAATGCTCCCCTTTGTAATAATGGGACGAAGGGAAAAGGGAAGAAAGCACAAACTGTAATTATAAATTGTAAAATAAAATTTAAAAATAATAATTAAAATTATTTCATAAAGCTTTCTAGGCTAAAATTTCTAGCTACGAAGTTATACAGAATTTTACTCTATCTTATGGTATTTTTAATTTTTCAAATTTCGAACAAATAATTTGAAATTTTCGTGAAATCATCTTTCTTCATATTTTCGAAAAATTCCGAACTTTTTGTTCGAAATTTCGAACTCTAAAAATACCTGAAGATAGAGCATAAGATTCTACACAACATTGTCTATAAAAAATTTTTTTGGAGAACTTTTTGGGTGGACGTCATAACGCTCATCCTACATTTCACATAAAATTATTCCACATAATTGTTATTTCACATAATTTTTATTTCATATAAAATTCATTTCACATAGAGACTGTTCAATAGGTGAGTGGTATATGATTTTTGATTTTTAAATGCAAAATTTTGACAGATTTTGCATTTAAAAATCCAAAAATTATCCAGTATTCGTGCAAAACCCTGATTTATACAGAATTTTATATTCTGTTTTTGCTCCTTTGAAATTTTCGAACTTTCCTGAAATTTAAAATTTTCTAGAAAACGGGATTTTTTGTTAAAATTTTTTTTTTACAAAATTTAGAATATTATTAATATTTAAAAGCATTATTCTTAGGAATATTTTAATATTATAGGTTTCATAATTTAAGATATAATTGCAATTTTCATTGGATATTTATAGTGCCAAAAATAATTTGGTGTGGATTACAATTAAGTGAACCCAAATAAACTTTATTTATCAACCCCTTTGTTTCCGGAAATTGAATATTGAATTTAATAGAGAACTAGTTCATTTTGAATTTTGACCCAAGATAGAGATAGGAATCTCAATAAATGTAAATACCTCGATAGAATATAGAAATATACACAATTTGTCTTATTACAAAATAAATATTATTCATAATTGTTTGGAATCTTGTAATTTGTTAGCGATAAATTAACTATAATAAATTTTATTTATACTATTATTACGT
>LDKF01000423.1:25928-36724 GCA_001026735.1 Rotylenchulus reniformis
TCCAGTATTCGTGCAAAACCCTGATTTATACAGAATTTTATATTCTGTTTTTGCTCCTTTGAAATTTTCGAACTTTCCTGAAATTTAAAATTTTCTAGAAAACGGGATTTTTTGTTAAAATTTTTTTTTTACAAAATTTAGAATATTATTAATATTTAAAAGCATTATTCTTAGGAATATTTTAATATTATAGGTTTCATAATTTAAGATATAATTGCAATTTTCATTGGATATTTATAGTGCCAAAAATAATTTGGTGTGGATTACAATTAAGTGAACCCAAATAAACTTTATTTATCAACCCCTTTGTTTCCGGAAATTGAATATTGAATTTAATAGAGAACTAGTTCATTTTGAATTTTGACCCAAGATAGAGATAGGAATCTCAATAAATGTAAATACCTCGATAGAATATAGAAATATACACAATTTGTCTTATTACAAAATAAATATTATTCATAATTGTTTGGAATCTTGTAATTTGTTAGCGATAAATTAACTATAATAAATTTTATTTATACTATTATTACGTTTTTTTATTACGTATTAATCACAATTTCTATTTATTAGCTGATGTGTTCCAGGAAATTGGATTTTGAGTTTAGAATAGTACTGGTTTCTTTTAATTTTAAAAATGGAAGCTCTTTAGAGAATAAAATCTCATACTGATGTAGATCCTCAAAAAAGTGAAAAAATAATAATAATTAATTATTACGGCCTGGACACCGTAAATGTGGTGATTGGGGTGGATTTAGAGTTATTAGGCGTCGACTCCGGCGGTTTGCTGGGTTCTGGTTCTGTTTGATTGTCTTTCGTATCGCACATATCACCTCGGCACGCACACTCGGCATTTGATAGAAGCGGCACCGTTCCAACACTAACAGATCGCATTTTCGGCACAGCTTTTTTCCACTATGTGGTCTTTACTGGTGCTATCTCGTCTCGTCCAAAACTGCCAAAATGGATATTGAGAGGAAATCATGTGATATTGATTTTTGCACAATTTTATATGCTAAAAAGATTGCCTCTCTTTAAAGGTAGTTTTTAAAAAAAATACAAATTCCTGATTCGAATTTTCCTTTATTATAATAATAAAAACCAAAAGAATAATGAATAAAATATTAATGACTAAGTTCTTCTGTAAGAAATAATTTGATTTTATTGGCTGATAAATATAGTTATTGGTTGTTATTAATTACAAAAAATTTGCAGAATTTTCCTTATCAAAATAATTTAATTGCGTATTGTTTTTTATTTTTTCATAATATATATTGTAAGAAAATAAATGGAAAATTTATATTTAAAATTTCAATGAATGGAATAATTTTATTTTTATGACTCGAAAATTATTTTAATATGTGCTCTATAATTCTAAAGTTTAAATAAAATCGATCCCAGATTATTTAAATTTTTTATGATTTTTTGAACAAGGAGTATTTTTCTTATATTTTTATACTTTAATTTTGAATTATTTTAAGATTTATTTTTGAATTATAATTATTATCTTTGAATTATTTTTGAATTATAATTAATTATAATCGGATGGGGAAACAACCAAGAAAAGAAGAAAGGCGCGACTTTTGAAAGTTGCCGGCAAAATCTTTTCAATGACAACTGCTGCGGGAATGGAAACGTGGTCGGGACCAGTTGCGTAAAACAGCCGGAGTGGCAACGATTGCTGATCCGACCATCCATGACAAAGGCTGAGCTGGAAGCGGACAGACTGAAGCGCGAAGAATGGCGACGGGCGAAATTTGGTGGCGGCACTGACAATGTGACAGAGCGGAAACAGGCAAAAAACCCTTAAACCCTAACCCTCGCCTTAAATGTTTTTACAGTAACTCTAGAAGCTTAGTAAACAAACTTGATTCCCTGCAAAAATAAAAAAGCTAAAACAATAAAATTTGAAAAAGGTAATTGAATATATATCCTTTAATTATAAATATCATCATTGGGATTCATTTCGAAGAAAATTTTAAAATCTCTTTAAATACCAATGGAGTACTACCATATTTTGCAACATATAAAAGATAAGATAATCTTTTTATCAAGATTCTTGAAAATATGATATTTAAAGTGCGCAAGAGAAAGAGAGTCACAAAAACTTGTAAGATATTGAACACAAAAATTGACCTTATTACCGGCAAAAAAGAATTTCGGATCAAAAATTGTTAACAAAAATAAAGAGCAATGTTCCTCAGGGATCCGTGCTCGGCCCCTTGTTGTTTATTTATTTCTCCCTTTTTTATGTTATGTTATCTCTTAGATGTTATTATGTGAAAAGATAATGTAATTCCCCGCGTACGTATGCCTATTTGGAATTAGAAATTGTATGTTGTATGTATGTTTATCCACAGGCCAAGGGCAAAATATGCCGCTGATAGGCTTGGCAATAAAAATGATGAAACACTGTCAAAGGATGATCACATAAATATGTCACAATGTTTGTAAATGTCACATCGATAAAGTCAATGTCAATAATAAATGAATGGGGTAGTTTGATCGGGAGATGAGAGATACAAATCAAGCCATTTACGAAATTGGGTCGAATCTAAAACATTAAAGGCCTCAGGGGGAGACAATTCCAGAGATTTATAGAGCGATTGATGAATGAATTTTGAGTACGAGATGATTTTCGAGGTATGACGAGTTGATAAGGATGACGTCTTGATGGACGAGAAGAAAATTTCACCAGATCATATGGATTAAGACTAGTATGATTAAAGCAAATTTTGTATAGAAACGTGAGATCTGAGACTACCCTACGATGAGTTAAGGTTTTTAAGTCGAAAAATTTTAGTCGCGATTCGTATGGAAAATAAGAACGATGTATTTTCCAATACGCAATTCTGGTAAAGTATTTTTGAACCCCCTCAATGTGGTTAATATATTTTTTATTTGAAGGTGACCAAATTTCGGATGCATATTCTAAAACAGGAAGAATATAAGATTTGAATGCTAGAGACCAAATGATTGGGTTTGAGGTACGAATTACTCGGAGTAATTGATAGGTTTTGTAATAGGCTGATTTGACAATGTTATTTATATGTTGATTAAAGGAGAGTAAATGGTCCATTTCGACTCCCAAATCTCTGATGTTTGAAATTGAGTTTAATAGCAAACCTTGAAATTTGTATGAACTCTTTGGATTTTTTGATCCGATGTGCAAAATATGAGTTTTGTTTGTAGAGACATCAATGGACCATTTTTGACTCCAAAGATCAACAGCATCGATTGCGGATTGTAGAGTGGAAGGAGTTTTTGTATTAAATGAATTATATATTTTTACATCATCTGCAAATAATTTTATAGAGCATGATGGTGGTATGGAATTGGGAAGATCGTTTATATATATGAGAAAAAATAACGGTCCAAGGACACTGCCCTGTGGGACGCCTGATTGTATAAATTGAACTTGGTTTTTAAAAGATTTACTTAAAGGTCGAAAAAAATCTTTCTGCTCATCAACTATTTTAATTTAACTATTTTCTTATTTTATAAGAAAGAATTTAAAAAATAAGGGGCCCCTTTAAAGTATTTAATAAAACATATCTTATTATTTACCATTTTATGATTTTTGATACTTTTGGTAATATTTCCAACAAATAAAGTGCATGATTTAATTTTTGTTGAATATTTTTGAATCATCTTTGGCGAACAATTTTGTCGAAAGAAATATCTAAACTTTAAGATTAATATTAATTGAGGAATTCTTATGGATTACAAAATTCCAATCCAGTGGAAGTGGTTGCTTGTTTTTTGAGAGATTTAAAATTTAAAAACAAAGTTACTATTTAAATTTATTATTTTAATTAATAGGTTAAAATTTTCAGCTTTTTATAGACATTTGCTCCATATATGTATATATAAATTCTGAACTACAAAAAAATGAAATCGACAAATTCATAAATTTTGTTAACTTTAATGTTTCTGGTTTAAAATTGAAATTTTTAAATTTAAGATGCAAAAAATTTTTACGAAGGAAGGGCATAAATAATTATTATGGATTTCTCCAAATTTGTTTCCTTATATAATAAAATCATGCAAACCCGCCCATCGCACGCGACTCGGCTAAACTTCATATTTTTATGTATGAGTATAATAAGTAGAAGGATTTTGCCTCTACCACCTGCTGAATGTCATCGTTCAATTTCTCGACAAATGGTACAGTCGTTTAGCGACAAACTTGTCCACTGCCTTTTTTTGCATCGCTCATCTCCTACCAGAACCAGAACATGGAATTTTTTTGCCCAAACTTGAAACTTGGCAATTGAAACGGATTACTTGGAACTTGGAACCCGAACTTGGAAACCCGAACTTGGAACTTTTCCAAGTTTGAATTGAAACTCAGCCCACCCCCCTTAGGGCCAATCTTATTGTAGTGGGGGTGTGGGTCTGATTCCCCTTTTTTAAATAACAAAATAAAAATATCATCATATTTAGCTACAATAGATAATGGGTATTTTCAAAGAATCCTGGATTTCCTAATTTTTCAACTCCTTGAAGTTATTTTCAACTCCTTGAAGTTATTCGGTTTTAATTCTAATAACTTCCACCAACTTTTGAATTCATCAAAGCTTCTAAATTTTTACGGACTTTAACAAAACCATTCATAACTTTTTTTTGTGTATCAAATATGACTAGCCTCATTTTTATGTGTTGCAAGTATGACTAGCCACATTTTGTATGATACTTGTCATATTTTTAATAATTTCACCAGTCATGTTACGAAATTTCATTAAAAAATTTTCCATTTTCCTATAAAAAATAGTATTTTCAATTTTTAATGTGAATTCATGTCAGATGAATCCATGTGAAATTAGGAATTAGATCAAATCTGACATCATAATCGGATTCTACGTTGGAAACTCATAGAAACTTTTTTTTATTTTTCAGTTCAAAAAAGGCAAAAGAGATGATCATTTTAATTACTTAGGGTGTAAACTAAGTTCTGACCCCCATTCACTGATTTCGTTAAAATATTTTTTTAAAAATCAACTTAAATCTAACCACCCATCCAAATTTCCCTAATTATTATCTATAATAATTGGTACTTTTTGTGGAAAAAATCAAAGCTCCTTGGTTAAATTTTGGAAACTTTTGAAGCAAAAGATTAACAGAGGTCATTATCGACATGGTTAAATTGGGATAAGTTTTTCTCATCAATGAAATGAGTTAGAGAAGCAATTCAAAAGTTATTCTGATAGAGCACAATTTTCCGTATATTCTGGGTAAAAATGAGCTTTCAAAAACTTCTATTCAATTTTTTTTGGTGGATCTTTTTGAAACATTGATTTTGAGCCAACCTTCCAAAAAAGCATTGCTTAGTAAAAATGACAAAAACGAGTTAAAAGAATTGAATTTTTGAAATATTCTACTTAATAGAACACCATAATATTGATTTATAATGTTTTAGTCATTTGAAAAAGTCTCAAAATTGAGATTATCATTTTGACCCCAGAAAATGCCCCAAATTTTGAAGGGTTTTGGTGACCTCATATTACCCTTTTTTGCAGTGACTAAATTTTTTTCTTTTTGCTGCAATAAAAGAGGATCCTTTGACTATATTTTTCATAACTTATTGGGTTTCTAACTTTATGGAAAATGTCATATATAGACTACAGAAAAAATATGGTAGACCACGAATTTTGGGTGTATTTAAATAAAAAATCATAACTTTTCTAAATAATGGATTAGAATTAATTTTTCTTGTAAAAATGATAAAGTACAATTTATTCTACAATATAAAAAAGAGTCCAAGAGAATTGGTGGCAAAATAGCAAAGTTATGAATTTTTTAAAATGGTCCAATGATAAAGGGTCAGAACTTAGTTTACACCCTAAGTATTACCAAAATTTTATACCCATATAATTTTATCTTTTTTGAAATTTTAAAAATTCAAATTACACTTTTTAATAATCCGGCATTTCGATGGCATCCAAAATATTTCATCAAATAAAAAATCTTACTAAAATAATTTAATAAAATTTTATAAAATAAATTCATTAATCCAATATGCTTAGCTCTTTTTCAAATGTTAAAATGAAAAAAATGGAAATAAAGATAATTAACAAATAATTGCTTCGCTATTTTCTGGTAACTTTTTTTAATAAGAAGCAATGCCTCGCGGCTTAAATTGTACAAAATACAAACCCATAAAAAATCAAGAAATTTTATTTAAAAGAAGTATACTTTTGTCATCAATGAAACTAACAAACATGAGTTTTTTTTGAGTTTGAAGGGCTTGGCCGAGATCGCCAAAATTGACATTGATGTTTCATCAGGGTAGATGGTTAATGAACTGTCAACATCCGACGGCCTGTTTTTTTATACTGATGTTTTATCAAGCTTTAAAAATATTTAATTTGTTTAAAACAATAGTTATTCAATGTTTTAGCCCAATGCCGACCTATAACTATAAATTTAATACACATAACCTAGGTATGTAAATAATATAACACAAATATATGTGTGTATATGTATCTCTTGTTCTTAAAAAAAAGAAAAGAACTTGTCACCTTTTTCAGAATAATCTGGCCTTTTTCGAAAATGAAATAAATAAAATTATTGATTCTTTTTTTAAATCAAATTTGGAAAAAATTAATTTTTTTTGCAACTCTAAAATGTTTGCTTATACCGTGCAAGTACCCACTTTAGTTATAAATCTACACTAAAAATAAGCCAATATGCCGACAAAAATGTAAATGCAAAAATCAAATTATATTATTAATATCTCCTCAAGCTATTATAGTAAAAATTTGATTAACAGTGTAAAAAATTGCGTAAATCCAAGGAAATTTGAAAATAAATTAGATAGAGTACCAAACATTGCTTTTTTCTCATGTTATTCCAACATCAAAATAAAAGGCTAATTTAATTTTGCCTATGGATAGTGAAAAATTTTGTAAATTTTCTATTTTTCATCATTTCGAAGGTGCTATGTCATTACTTGCAAAAAAATGCCAAAACACTTTACTTCACCAAAATCTTTTTTTAAAGCTAGCTAGACAAAAATTTCCAGCAATAAGTATGCAGAATTTTATGCTTTAGCCTCTGGTATTTTTAATTTTAGGAACGAACAAAAGATTCGAAAGTTTCGCCAAATATCGAAAAATAATGAACTATTTGTTCGAATTTAGAACAAATTAAAAATCGCATTAGATAGAACATGAAATTATGCACAACCTTGTCGCTGGAATTTTGGTCGCTTTAAAAAAAGATTTTGGTGAAGTAATGTCCTACCAAGACCTGATGAACTGGCAATGTCCGAGGAGCTGCAATCGTTCTGGGAATAGGCCAAGGCCCAGCGGACGACTCAGAAGCCAATTGTGATTTGTTGATCAGAAAATGACCGAAAAGCAAGAAATTTATTTCGATGAATTTTAAAGAGATATCAATAATTTTCGAAGTTTATTAATGATAATGGATTGATACAAAAATTTGTAAATTAAAATTACTATTTTAATTATGCATCATTCAACATGATAATAGTAATAAATTATTTCTTAAAACGCAACGAAAGTACTAAAGTCAACCTCAGATGTGGGGGAGGAACAATGACGAAAAAACGGGTGAACATCGAAATCAGTAATGGACCATCTGCTCGACTGGATGCGAATGTTTCGGATTCTGATCATATAAAAGACCGACCGACCCACATCTGCTTATTGAGAACAAAATAGTATGCAATTTAGTGGAACAAAATAGAACCAACCCATATAAGTACTAATTGTTAAGGAGACATAAGTTAGGTAGAGAATCGAAAAGAAATAGACCAAAAATTTTAATAATTGAAATTTATTTCATGGCATATAGTGCCTATGCCTGCCAGAAAGCAGAAATAATAGTAATTAATTATGATGATAGAGTATTGGATCTTATGAAGGTCATCTTATGAAGTGGCCATGATCACCCACCAAATCCCTCATTCATTCAAGCATCGTGCACGTCGCCAGAACGGCAATTGGGGCAGTTGCCTTGCTTCAAGTCGTCGAGCAACTGGGTTGCATCCGCTGCTGTGGCAATACTGACAGAGCAGATCCCGAGCAGGGCTGGGCGAAACTCAGGAACTTCGTGAAACATGAAACACGAAACGAAACAAAAAATTTTATGAAACTTGAAACACGAAACTCGAAACAAAAAAATCGCGAAATTTCATGAAACATGAAACCTAACACGAAACTTTTGAAAAAATTTTTTTTTAATTTTTTTCTTTTTAAAAAATCATATGATTAAAAAATCCATAAATGAGTAATTTTGATGAATGTTCTTGCAATGTTTTCTTGAGAAATTTGGCAGTTATGATAAAGCATACCTCGGCAAGGGGGGTCAATGAAGGAGCCTGCGAGGTGAGGGGGGAGGGGTCAGACCCTATTTTTTCAGTGAGGTGCCAAATTTGCTTAAAACATGCTGGCGGAGAAATTTTTTTTTGCTATTCGGACTTTCAGAAAAAAATTGATTAGTATTTTCATCTTTAAGGCAATTGTAAGAATTTTTTCAGGGTTTGGGGAACGCCGGCGGCCCGATAGTGGCCGCCGAAGAAAATTTTTGAAAATTTAGGCTCTTCCCTTAAGAAATTTGGTCACTTTTTTGGCATTTATTTTTTAAGAATTTGATTGTATTGAGGACGCCGGCGGTCCTGATAAGGGCCGCCGGAGAAATTTTTGGAATTTTAGACCCTTTTCTTAAGAAATTTGATCAGTTTTTTGTTTAATTTTTTAACATCCTCTAGAAAACACCAGAAAATTTCTTGGAGATGTTTGGTGAGTGGGGACATTCTGTGGAGGACCCATTGGGCGCCAATGACTTGTGCTTGTGCATTTAAGACAGGGAGTGGAATACAGTGAAATAGTGAAGGTAACGGATTGTTAGAGGAAAAAATAGCGCGGAAGGACTGGAGTTGAGATCAGATTATTACATGTAATCGTGTCGATAAAAAATATTTAAGTCAGACATTTCATTCTTAGGGGTGCATTTTGCCAGCCAAAAATCCCATCCTTAGGGGTGTATTTTCGCGAAATTTCGGGCATTTTTCGCGAAACATGAAACTCGAAACAAAAAAATCGCGAAATTTCATGAAACATGAAACACGAAACACGAAATTTCGCCCAGCCCTGGTCCCGAGGGGGTTTGCCAGAGAAAATTTTCCTGGACACGGCGCTGCGGTTGAACCCCCCTCCCCCCTCTTGAACATTTCTGCCTTTTCATTGTTTTTTTTGCAAAATAAAATTGCAAAATTGGGATTAATGTCTATCCATTCCTCTCCCCTAGGTATTGTTGCATGCCGGCGACTTCAGCAACGTGGGCGACCCTTGGGTAAGGAATACACTGAAGACCGTGCTGATCAAAGTACCCTTTTCGGCACTCTTGTAGTTTACGCATCGAATTTTTAAATCCATTGGAAATCTCTTGTTTTANCCCAAAAATTCATCAAAAGATACTATACCGGTAACTATTTTATCAAAAATCAATTATTAATGGCCATCTTTTAAGCTCAACGTTTCCCAAAAATTCCATTCTTTTTTCCATTCTTTGTCCTGTTTTTAAATTCAGATGAGAATATTTTTAAGGGACAAGGGTACAATACGGCATGTCAAATTAAAAGTGGTTTCAAAGGCAAATTTTGACTCATTCAATGCTTAGATAAGAATAAACTCACAGCGATATTGGCAGTTGTTGCAGACTTTCACCATTGATGTCGCTTGAAGTTCGATCGTCTGTTAAGTATGAATAAAGAATCTAAAATTATTATTTTAAAAAATGCTAACACATACTTCTGGCCTTTTAAATTATAGCGATTCGAAATAATAGTCAAAGAAAAAATCTTAACTTATGAATGAGTGAAAATAAAATGAATCATAACAGACCGAATGAGCATTTAAATAGGGTCCAAATGGCTTCGGATGGAGAAATGGATAAAAAGTACACCAAAGATTATGTGATGTCTGTAATTCATCTCCAATTCGGATTGAGAGAAAGGGTGATCATAGCATCCGAAGGAGGTAGAAGAATAGTTGAAAAGAGCATTTTGGCCATACAAAGATTGTTTACCCTTGAACACATCCCAGAGCCTATGCTGCTGATGATGAGCAATTCAGTTCGGTGAACAATAAGATGGCAACATTATGAAATCCGAAAAACAACTTGTTGATGGAAGGATGTAGCAGTACCCGCTTGTAAGAGGATGACGGAGTGGGTGAGAGGATAAATACCAAATTGTCGGGACTAGGACAAAGATGCAGTCATCAGAGAAGTCAGACATCGATCCATCCCCACACCGTTCATACGGAACATAAGAATCACATATGAATTGGACGGACTTATTGGTCATAATTTTTTAATGCTTGATTTGTAGTTAAATTTCGCTCTATAATTTGATTTTATTAATAAGCTATTTAGTGGAAAAGCTTCTTATTTATTACCTTTAGTTTTTAAACTATAGATCACAAAATGAAATTTACTGTCATAATGGTCACTGTTCTATTCAATTGAAATTTTACAATCCATATCATTTTATTAGCAAAAATATATCAAAAGATATCTTTCGGCTGGATTTCTAATAAAAAAAAGATTATGGATTACGACAAATGAAAAAGGAAATTTTTAAAATAGTCTACATATTTGGAAAAGTGAGATATGTCTTGTCATATCCTTATATTTGCTAACTAATTTCATATATCAAATTCCTTTCCTATAAATAAATCTTCTAAAATTAAACCCGAGTGATATTGTTCAACATTTTATAAAGTTTATTAATCCAGAAATTTCATGGATCAGGATCATTCAATAAAATTATA
>LDKF01000423.1:45999-76886 GCA_001026735.1 Rotylenchulus reniformis
CAATTAGGAGGGGGGTTATATATTTCAACCTCACCAACGAAGAGGGGGGCACTATTTTTCGACCCTTAAAATCTGTTCCAGAAACGAATTTTTCTTAAGAAAATTGAAAAAAATCTTCAAAATTTTGGGATTTTCTTAAGAAGGTCAAAAATTTCTTAGAGAATTGAAAAAAATTTTCAAAATTTTTCGAAACCATTAAGTACGAGGTCCTGAACCAAAATACACCCCTAAAGATGAGATCCCGGACCAAAATACACCCCCTAAGAATGAAGTTCTGAACCAAAATACACCCTTATGAATGAGATCCTTGACCAAAATAGACCCCTAGGAATGAAGTACTGGACAAAATACAACCTTAAAAACGGGGTTCTAAAAAAAGAAATGACCCTAAAAATTTTACCAAGATGAGAAATGCTCGCATTGAAGACTATGATAGCAATGTTTACATTTAATTTTGAAAATTTTTCTTTTTCCATATATAAAAATTCAAATTTTTTGGCTAGAACTAGAACCCCCGGGGGTTCTAATGCAGGGGGGGGGGTTATATTTTTCAACCCCCCCCATAGTAAAGTTTGATGTTGTGCTGCAAAAAACAAAAGTTTTTCGATAAAATACAGAATCCTACGAACTTTAAAAAAAATCAAATATAAATTTTATTGTTTTAATACTTCAGCAGAGTTCAAGATATTTTCTCTAAGTTTAGCGTTCAGCCATATAAATAAAAATACAACCATTCCGCCTATTGACATAAAATCATTCACTATATTATAGTTGCCATTGCCAGTTCAAAAATTTTCACAATTAATGCATTTAGGAAAAACGCCCAAGTTCATGGCGGTATTCCAAACGGTGAGGCAGAAACCCGTGCAGCTGGGATGTTGCAAATTAAATTAAAAAGCGATAAAATTCAAAAACACGGTAAGGTAAAAAGGGTCAAATACTATATCTTGCGTAAGCAATAATCTATGTAGTATCATATAAAAAATTTCATGAAATTTTGAAAATTCAAATTATAATGGATAACTAAAAAATTTGCATGAATCAGCAAAAATTTTTGATTTCATTTGTACAGAGTGGCGGTTTTAACTATCCGGTACCGAATAGGTTAATAGCTGAACGTAATAGGCTACAACATATATGCATATGTATAAGTATGATGATAATCATACAATTCCTCGAAAAAAAATTTTTTTTATAAAACATTGTAATTTTAATATTTCTTTCATATCTGCAAAGAATACCAACTATCTTATTGGACTCTTTAAGGTCGATTTTTCGCAGAATCAACTTATAAAATATTACATTAAAATCCAATAAAAAACTGATTTTTTTTAAATACTAAGAAATGTCTCTTCTTTAAAAAAAGAGAAAGCAGAGGGTATTTTAAAAATTTTAAATAACCTTTCTTCAAAAAGGATTGGGTCGTTTAATTTTCTTTTCTTCCTTAAAAAATTCAATAAAAAAATAATTCAACAATTTAATGAGTTGAAAAAATTATTATTGGATAAATAAACCAGAATGAGGTTTAAATAAACCAGAATGCTTTAAAAAGATTATTCCTCATATTGAAAAAAAAATTAATCTAATTTAGAATTTTGTACCTGTTTATTTTTCAGAAAATTTAGAAAATCTTGATTAAATTGATTGCGACCTTGTTAAAAAGGGTCATAAATCAGTTTTAATGAATAATTTGAACCAAACAGAGGATGTAGCAAATATTCATTTTTGATCATTGTCCTCTAATCACATTGATCGTTGGCTTCTTTCAGCGTTTTTTAACCAGGAAAGCACCGTGGAATAGACTGACAGGATGGACATCGGCATAATGCATTGATGGCGGCATAATGCACATCTCTCCAGGAGGACAGTGGTGGCCAATGCAGTCTATTTTTTAATGATATAATTAAAATAAACGAAATATATTTTTATTTCTATGATATTTGCATTTTATTAAGAATATGGTTATTTTTCCATTATAATTAATTATTACGATTGGGATTAATGCACTTGGGCATGCCGTTGCAGTCGATATGGCATCCATAGCCTAACGGACAAAGATGACTAGAACAAGCTGAAAAAACGATATTACGCTTTTTTTCTAGAATTTAGCTGTAGCAGGAATATTAAAAAATTCAAACTTTATAAAAATTAACATAAAGAATTCAGATAAATCATTGATTATATATTTTCAGATAAATCATTGATTATATATTTTTTACACAAGGATTCACATAGAGATTGTATGTACATTAATTAAAAATTTTATTTTTTATATCCGAAATTTTTATCGTTTTTAAAATTCTTCTTTCACTTACGATTTGGGCACGAATTTTTAGCGAGGCAACGACCATTATGGCGTCAGGTTTACATTCACACTGGGGTAGTTGGCCTTAAATATACAAAAATATAAATTTTTTTGTTTGTTATAGAAAAATATATTTAAAAAAATACATTTCACTGGTCCACTGCAAGTCGAACCTCGCAAATCTGGCAGGGTGCATGCTATTCGTTAGCTTCACAAACTTAAAAAATAAAATAAAATCATAGATCATGACAAATCTGACATCAAATTTGGACTCACATGTGCGAAAACTAAAGTTAGCGAGAAAAATTCATTTTATGTTTTCCCAAGGGGGGGGGGGAGTAAATTAGAGAAGTCCCGATAACGATTCAAGCTTATCTATAAATGTTTGCAAATTATCTGATATGGTGTTAGGATCTTCAGTAAAATAAAAAGCTTAGGTCGTCAGCAAAAATGTTTTATTTTTACATCTGTAACATTACGGAAATAAAACAGATTAAATGGGAAGTTTTGGAACCCATAAGGGTGCTTGATCTAATTGTTGGCTTAAGAAATCAATATTATTTGCGATAAACTGTGAGAATGTGAATCATTCATAGATCAAAAAATAAGAAATTAATTTGTTCAGTTTGATTTGAGTCCAAAAGAACAGCTAAAATGAACGCCAAAAAAGTACGTAAATTTAGATTCCTTTCTTTTCAAATTTTATTGCGAAACGATTGGTCGAAAGCGCTTGGTGCCTCTGTTCTTCATTGTCCCTGTTCTTTCATTTGTAGTGGGCGTGTCCCTCCACCTAATCCAAATAAATACCTTCTCCGATTGTTTATTCCCCACAATGTGAAAAATTTCAATTCTATTCGGCTTTAGAATTTTTTATTGATCCAACATAAAAAATATAGCCATGTGAAATAGAAAAATAAAAATTTAATTTTTAATAATAATAAAAAAATTTATCGTAAGCAAATATTTATTTGATAACAATTTGTGGTTGGATTTTTTTTATCATTTTTGGTAACATTTCAAAACGCCAAATGAAAGGAATTCAAATTAGTGGCATATTTTACAAAACGCAAATAAGTAGCACTTTACGAAACGTTTCAATCCCGTTTTATTTAGCCTTTTTATTATTTAGTACCTTTCTAGACGGTAAAATTTTAATTAATAAAAGAAATATCCTGTTTCATATTTTTTTTTTATTTTAAAATATAAAATTGGATAGTACTGCTGAGAGTTTATATTTATGTCAGTTTTTCGTAAGTTTATGCGTGATGATATCAGTGGTTTATAAATATCAGCATATATTAACATAAAAAAGATTATTTTCAAAATATAATTCGATGAGATATAAAAAAAAATTTTTTACTTTCAAAATATCATAGGATTTTCCAATTAATAAGAATATTTATGATTAAATTTTTTTTATGTTTTTTAAGAAAAGATTTTATAGAGATCGGCTACTGATAATTGTTAATGATTTTTACTCATTTAAGTAAATATTTTTAAAAAATAATGACTATATTAAAATTATTGTGGGGAAATTTACCAAAGAACTCAAAAACCCCGAACTTTTCCAAAGGGTCAAAGGGGAGTAGAAAATCACCGATTTCCTGTCCCGATCAAAGTTCCCAACTTTGATCCCAAGGTACAATTTCAAATTAGCCCAAGGATTCTTTCCCAAAAACACAGAAAAATATTTATCAAATAGAGACAACTTTCCAATAGAGCGAACCAAAATCCCACAAATTCCAGAAGTGAGTATATGAGAGAAAAATGGGGGTTTAAATAGTCAGAGGGAGGAAGGATGAATCATCAGAGGGGCGAGTGAAAACGATTAGACCTATAAGGTGCAGAGAGAAAAAAGAACAATAAATTAAGAAGGAACAGAGGCTAGAGCGATAATGAAATAAATAAATAGATAGAAAATAATATCGCCTTCCGCGATAATTATACCATATAAATTAGATTTTCAAATGTTATACCAATCTGTTTCGTTGTATTCCAAAATAATTCAAAAGCTAATTCAGAATGAAGTTTATTCTGTCTCTGGAGATTCTAATGTGGTAATAAGTGCTATCTCCTTCACCACCTAGAATTTGAAATTGTTTTGGGCCAATAAACTTATCCCACACGGTATTGAAAATAATCCGATGATTTGTTGAAGCTTTTAATCCCAACTTAGGTATTAGAAGATGAAATATCCAAGCACAGAAATTTCAATTTCAAATATTTTTATGTATTTATCTTAAAAACCGGACACAATTTCTATTTGACCAATCATACACATACACACAGGCATACACATCACCACAATGGTAATAATAATAATAATAATAATAATAATAATAATATCGGAAAAGGATTTTTTTACATTGGATATAATTTCTTTTTGAATGGGAAGATCTCGAAATTTCTTAAAACATTTTAAACTTTTCGTTCAGATTAAAGGGAGAGAAATGTTAATGATGATTGGCAAAGGTTTTTGAATAGGCCTGTTAAGATTGTTGAAAATTCAAATCGGCGACGGAAATGAAGCGAACACGGAAGGCGCTGTAAATGAGGCGGAAGGCAACGGAAGGAGGCTGCTTTTTTATATAATTTTTTATAATTTTTATTGGAATTTTTTCACATGATTATTTTTCTCACAATTTTAACTAGCATTTATTTAACTTTTTATAAAATTTCATGCCTTAATTTATTATATAAGCAATGATCGTTTAATTTTGGACCATTCAAATATTATTTTTATGGATATGAGAAAAATTTCTAACAAGAAGAGACGCTAATTTTTGCTTATAAAATGTTCATAAAAAATTAACATGAAAAATCACATAAATTAAAAAGCACACAACTATTGATTGTGATTAATGAACAAATACATCGTCAATTGACCAAGAAGGGATTTTCTGTTCAATTTTTGTTATCCATTACTTTTGATCCTGAATCTTAGTTTACTTTTTAGCATTTTTAAATAAAAAAATAAAACATTACTAATGAATACGAATTGACATAAATAAATGTTGGCTGAATTTGGGAAGAAAGAAAAAATTGAACAAAAATTTTTTTATTTGTTTAATTATTATTAGGATTTTTTAACTATTTTTAACAAATGAAATTAATAATTCCTTGATGTTTCCCATTTCAATTCAATCAAATTTCATCACATCACCATGGAGCGCATAATTCTATTAATTTGAAAATTGCAATTTTAGTTTCATCGATGAAAATCCACGAGCAACTGTTTCCTCGAGTTTAGTTAATGTCGTTCTAATGTTGTCAGTCATGCTGCTGTTTGAATTCGCAATCCTTCGACAAATTCTTAGTATTTGATTCATCAAATTATAATAATGATAAAAATCCTAGTAACAATCGGTGTGCAAATATTTGGGCCGTTTCGATTAAATATTGAAATGTAAACTGAATAAAATTATAGAAAGCCATTGTCGGGTTATTGCTTATATTTTACACTGAAATTTTTTTTATTTAAAAATTAATCCAAAATTCTAATGGGTTACAAAAATTAATTTACTTATAAGAAGACAACTGGATGGATGAGAATAGCATTAAATAAATATTAAAATAAAATAATCATGGTAAAAAATAGTGTAAAATTATTTAGAAAATAATTTGGTAATTTGCAGAGGTTTTTCGAGAGAATTAGTAAAGAATGGTGGAATCTAAAATCACTTAATAAAATCCAGAATAGAAAAGATCATGGGTTGTAAAAAATAATTTAATATACATCTTAAGTACTGAGTTCCAAAATTGGAAGGTTATCGATCAAAATAATCGAAATTTTGAGACTTGAGCACGTACCAATGCATAAATTGGCATATTTTTAGGCCAAAGCGCCAAGGCAGTTGTATGTTTTCCAAAATTAGCGTCATATTGCGCACAATTGTTGTGGACCATTTCAATAATAAGCCTTCTGTGGAATAAATTTGTTTATTTGGGAAAGTGTACAGAAGAGCCCCGAATCCTCTCCAAAATATCTAGATATTTATCATTTGAGAGAAAATAAGAGATAGCATACATTTTGTGCGAAGAAAAGAGAGAAGTCGAATAATATTTTGTATTCTATGTTTTCTTTGCGCCTGCTGCCATCTTTTTGTCGGTGCTATGGCATTTTAAAAAAGCGCCAAAATCCAGTATGTTATCGAAAACTTTTTTGTAAAACTTCCATAAAATTGTGCAGAACTTGTTGAATCCAGACATCTACCACTTGACCTCGTGGTAGATGTCTGGATTCAACAAAAAGGAAACTCAAGGTTTCAGCCGAATCCTTGGCCGTCTGGATCAATTTATTCACATTGCCTAGGTCC
Source organism: Rotylenchulus reniformis (assembly GCA_001026735.1). Taxonomy (NCBI): domain Eukaryota; kingdom Metazoa; phylum Nematoda; class Chromadorea; order Rhabditida; family Hoplolaimidae; genus Rotylenchulus; species Rotylenchulus reniformis. The sequence continues at coordinate 52,621 of LDKF01000423.1, forward strand.
TTGCACCTTGCCTCGATTCCACATGTGTGAACACCCCCACCTATTGGGTATATTATAGCCTGCAGTCCCGCAGTCTAGACTTGCAGAGGCCGATGTCACACACTCATGCCCTGAGCGAGCTTGCGTTAATCCTCGAAAGAACGCTGGGTGGCCATTCCCGCCCTCTCAGAATCTACCGCCACCACCCCTCCATTTGAGTCGGGTGGGCGGGTGGGTCTGTTGTGTACCCGAATAAATGAGGGTAGCCCGTGGGAATCGAACTTGAGTTTCCTTTTTGTTGAATCCTGACATCTACCACTTGGCCTCGTGGTAGATGTCTGGATTCAACAACCACCCCTCCATTGATTGGAAATCAATTGGGAATCTTACTGACTGCTCCAAATTTGTTGTGTATTTAATCACAACAAGTAGAATATAATAAAATAAATATATTCGAATGAACGAATAATTTCCAAAATATAGAATGAATAGAATAATATTTATTGGTCCGAAATAATATCAAAATTATGAATGATTGGAAAGTGAGTGATATAGAAGGGAAGGAATTTATATACGAATTCAAATGGGATATTTGGCGCCATGGAACAATCGTTTTGGAATCAATTCAAATCCTATCCCAATACCCAACAGTTATAACAAGAAAATTTATTGGTATAATATTTTTTCATTTTGAAACTCTCATAAAACATTCATGTCAGAATCCAAATGAATTAATTTATTAAAATCTAAAAAGATCACGTGAGATTTTTCAAAATTTGTTGAATCGAAATATACATAAAATGAATAATAATGGAATCGGTTGCCGGCAGAAAAAAAGTAATTTTTAATTTGAAAAGTAAATGAAATAGTGACAAAATCACTAAAAAAATAATAAAAATAATTAAAAATTAATTTAAAAAATAGAAAATATGAAAAATCCTTATGAATTTTTCCAACATCAAGAACTGCTTTTTAAATTTTTTAAGGAAAATATTTTATAAAGTTTTTATTTTCAACATATGATGATTTAAGAATTTTATAAATCCCAAAAGAATGAGTTCTAGTACTATATATTAAATTCCAAAAATATTTCCCTAAAGTTTTTTTTATTTTACCAAATTTATCTTCGATTTTTTATGAGATTTTAAAGTTTTTTTTATGAGTTTGATAATTTATATAAATGAGTCTATTCTAAGTTAATTAATTTTTTTCCCAAACTTGCAGAATAATTATAGTTCGATTTCGTGATCATGATCCAATTTTTTCCTATTTTTTCACTTTTTTTTTTGAAAAACCCATACTTTTTGCAAAATCAATTGATTTAATCGCTGCGAATCGTTCCTGCTGTTTAGGTAAATTTTGTCTAGTTTTCGATAAGCTTAAAAAAATCACAAGCATTCTGATGACAAAGACCAGAAAATCCCAATCAGAACAATGAAAAATCGAGGATTTTCAATTTCATACGGTTTCGCTCATCCGTTCTCGCATTCTTGACGACAGAAAAGGCCGATTCACAGTAAGCATTGAAGGAAAAAATAGAGAAAAACAACCCATTGTTTAAAAGAACGTGAATTAATTTTAACCACTGTTTGCTGATCGAAATGAAAATTTATGGTGGGATCAATGGTAAACCTTTTTATATTTAATTTCTTGTTTTGACAGGATGCAACCCATGTGATGGTAAAATTTGTGACGACTTATAAATTTAGGAAATAAAGTGATCAAAGCAAAAACAAATATTTGTAATCAACGCAAATCGGCCAACAGTTGTTGTTTGGTTTTGATTGACAATTTTCAAAGGATAGGAGGATATTTGAAACTCAACATCCAGTCACTTTACATCCAGGCATATGTATTTACGACGGGATCAGCAGCAGCCATTGCTTTTTAAACCATTTTCAACATTTTCCAAAATATTTTATGATTTTCGTATTCCCCGAAACCTAAAGAAATAAGGTTGATATCAAAATACAGAACATAAGTATTGAGTTAAGAATCTCAAATTGGGTTACAATGAGTAAAGGTTTATAGAAAATGCAATCGAATGTTTTATGCTCATTTTCCTTCAGACTGTTCGATTTCCCTTTTACTTCCTTTCTTCACAATTCCTTGAAAAGTATAAAGGGAAAAGTTATGCAGAACATAATTTATCTGTGAGATTCTGAAAAAGTTATAATTTTTTATATCACATTATTATATTTGCCTCTCAAATCTCTCAAAAATAAGACCCCCTCTCAAATGAGCCCCACAGAATGGTTGAAATTACGATTTATTCTCCAAAGAGCTTCTGAGCAGCCTCATTGGAGAAAATACGATATTTCCGCATGAAATACGATTATAGTACAGTCAAATGATTATTTTCCTCAACACCATAATCTTCATTTGGTTCGCTGCCCCTACAACTTTGATCAGCGGCAGAAACTATGACAAGAACAACAACAACAACATCTTTGAGCTGAATATTGAAAAGATTGCCGATTATTCAAGTGCTGGGTATTGTTCCATTGGCATTTATTGCGGATATGGTGGCCATGAATCATTGCAATTCCCCGAAGGAGTGACCAGGGCCCAGATGTTCTTATTTTGAAAATTCTCAGATGGGAGCCCTGCCAATAAATGTAAGGAAGTTTGGTACATTTGCACTACTTTCCCCGATAAAAAGTCAAAAAATAAAAAAGTTCAAAAATGTTCCATTACCCGCATTCCATTACCAATATCACTTGATGAACATCCGCTTCGCAAACGGTTTGCCGTTTCCGTTCCTCCGCTTCGCCGCTCTCCTCAACATTGTCGGTGCGCTAGCGAAATCCGCGTCCTGCGCCATCCGCCGATGACGTCCACGATCCTTCAGCCCGCCAATGCAACGCCGATAGAACTTCAGGTTCCGGGTCTCTTCATCCCCACCGTCGTCCTTATCCGATAGGTTTTGTGACGACCACCTTCGTCCTTCACTCGATTCATCAAACTCATGGAAACCATCGTCGTCGTCATCCTTAGTGCATATAACGCCACCGCCAAAAGAACTAAAAATCGAAACTTGATTAATCATAACCTTTAACCTAACAAATAAGTCAAAAAATTAGTTTCGAAACGAGTAAAATTAATCATATTCAAATTTTGAAAATTATTAAGGCTAAAAGAAAATGGCTTTAACCAAATGCGCAGTGTCCTAGACCAATTCAAATGGGTTAGATTAGATCATTTTTAGTTTTTTTTTTGATAGAATGGATCTCAAATATCTGTACATAATGAAAATCCCGAAAACAAAAAATTCTCTATACTGCATTTTTGGTGACCTTGAAGAGGAGGAGTGATCAACAGGACTCACGCCGCCGCTTATCCGTCGCCGCTGATCCCCATTTTGTCCTATCGAGTGTTGCAAGCTGCCAATTTTACGTTGGGAATTGCGTTGCGATTCAAATTGCTTCTGATCTAGTAGCTCACGGAAGTCCGAGTAGGAATGAGCAGCAAATCCCTCTGAAACAAACATTGCATTTGGACCATACATGGGAAGTGGCGGGAGTCAACCAAAATTTTTACGAAGATAGGGGTGGGCCTGATGGGGGAGGGTATGCAGCAAAATTTTAAAAAGGTGATATAAAAATGGTAAAAATATGAGGGTTGTGTAAAATGTAGATGAACCGAGCTAGGGTTTCTCATCAAAAACTTGGCTTAAATTCTAAAATCCTTTTTTTCTTACTTTTTGGCCCACCCATAAGTGCAACTCTATCGGAAATTTCAATTCGTTATGTAAATTGTTAAAAGCAAAATTGTTGAGTATTAGCTTATTTTAGATTTTTGCAAATTTCTAAAGAAATTTTTTGCAATGGAGCAATATAGATTTATTGCGCACATATTTGTTTCAATATATAACAATAAAAATTTCTTTGCTCATTTCTTAGAGGATCCTGTGTAATAAATCATTGTTAAAATTGTTGATTTTGTGTAATTTTGTTGATTATTATTTATTGAACGCAAAAAAAATTGTTTAGACGCACAAACTGCAACTAAGCCCAAAATCTCCCACCTTCCGCCTGTCGCCGTTGCAAAAATTCGGCTAACTTTTGCAATTTTTGCTTTCGACCCTCGTCAGCAGGTCCCTTTGCTTTCATCATGTATTCCCATAGGTATTCCAAAGCAGTCCAATCATCGTCATCCTTTGTGGATGTCCGTGCTTTGAACTGTACCAGAATTTTGGCGATCTCAATGTTGCCGACCGAGCAGGCTTCCATCAGCGGAGTGAGGCCGGTTGAGGTCTGAAAAATCAGAGGTTTTTGGAGGAAATATTAAGCATTGATCTAATAAAATTAGTTCTTGACTAATGAAACTGGAAGGAACACACTAAATCCGATTTTCATTACAATAAAATAATTAAGGATATTATTCCTTAATAATATAATTAAGGAATAATATGAAATCTTAATTTGTATTTGTAAAGGATCATGTTTTTTCAATCCATAAAAAAAATAAAATCTGTATTCATATGGTTGAGAGTCCAAGTGTTGTGTAAATTTATCGTCGTTCTCACAATTTTGTTTTGTTGATCATCAAAGAGGGGCTCCTTGGACCGGGTGTTCGGGTTCGCCTTCTTCGTCAGCAAAAGGCGCACATTGGGCAAATTCTGTGCCAACACTGCCTCGCTGAGCGGCGTCCACCCACCGTTGTCCATGTGGTTGACTTCGTAGCCCTTCAAAATGTCAACAATTCATAGCCACTTACTAGTAGTACAGTGTTTTCCTGACCGACCTTTTTCCGGTCACCAAAATGACCTGACCTGACCGGAAGGCCTGGTCAGGTCAGGTCATTTTAAAATGACCTGACCGACCCTCCGGTCATGGTCATCTGACCTGGTCATGTGACCGGTCATCTGACCTCCAATCAAAATAGAGTCGGTTCAAAAATCCCAAAATTTTCCTAAGAAAGTTTTAACAAATGATCAAATTAATCCAATAATAAGTTATCAAATAGAGAAATTCGACCGAGTAGAGAATTCGGATTCATGTTTCGAAGTGGCGAATTATGTTTTTGAAAAGTTATTGTGAAAAGTATTGATGAGGCTCAATTTCTCGAGATTCGAGAACTTTTTATCCTTATTTTTTAATTCACTTAAAAATCATCTAATGTATATTAAGAGGATGCCGCAGCCCCGATAAGGGACGCCGGGGCCAGGGCCGTAACGAGCTCGACCCTTTCGGGGGGGGGGAGCTATTTAGAAAAAATTTTTAAAGCTAATTTTTAGGGGTGAATTTTTTAAACAGTTGAAAAAATTGATTTTTCTGTTGGAAAATTTTCACTATATTAAGGGATACCGGCAGTCCCGATAGGCCGCCGGAGAAAATCTTGGAATTTCAGTCCCTTTTCTTAAGAAAAATTGACCAGATTTTAGAGTTTACTAAATTAAGGGGTGTCGGCGGCCCCGATATGGCGCCGGAGAAAATTTTGAAAATTTTAAACGAAATCGACAGGGGGACCCTTTTGAAAAAAATTTTCGATTTGGCATTTCGGGGGGGGGGGAGGGGGTTCAGCTCCCCCTAGCCCCCCTCGTTTCGGGCTGGGGGACGCCGGAATTTTTTAAAATTTGAACTGTTGAGAATTCAATAAGCTGAATAGGAATGGAAGAAAATTGAAAATGAGAATGATAATTTTGGTGTAAGAGTTGATTTTTTCTGACGAAAAAAGTTATGTTTAAGGAAATTTCATCATTATAATTCAAAATTTTCCCCAAAATTTCAAAAAATTTGGCAAAAATGTTATTCTTAGGGGTGCATTTTTGGTTCTTTTACCCCAATTTCCGGTCATATGACCATCTGACCTGACCGGGCTATCCGGTCATGACCGGATGACCTGACCAGGAGCCCGGTCAGGTCAGGGCAGGTCAGAGGTCAAGTCAGAGGTCAGATGACCGGTCACTGACCGAAGCCGGTCAGGAAAAAGACTGGTCTGGTAGCAATTTATGAATTTTAAATTTTATATTCAAAATGAATTATTCGAGAGTTTTAACACGGGTTGTGGAAAGGAGAACATTTTTCTCAGCATATCTCACTGCCAAATTAAATTACAAGTCTCCAAAAATACACCACAATATTTGTTGACACCATAATTTGATTATTTGGACTCTTAAATTTTATTTTTCATTGGCCTCCATATTAGGTTGTTAAAAGTGGTTGAAGTATTTAACAGTAATCTCTAATTTAATAGTAGTCTCTGTTTTAACGGTAAGTTTCAGCCAAGGTTGAAAAATTTAACGCAATATTGTTAAATTAGAATAAACACAGTATTTTGGCACTTTTCGTCGAAAGACCTATCATCAAAATAATCATATTAATCAAAATTTACATCAATTAATCAAATCACAAAAATATATTTATTTTGCAATACATAGAATTTTTCTTAGATTTTATTCTATTTTTTTGGCAAAACAAATTTTTTTTTTTTAATTTTTTTTTGGATAAAATTTTTTTTTGGCCAAATTTTTTATTCCACTTCCTAAATATTCCACTTTTATATTCCACTTCCGTGCTAAACATAATAGTGGAAAAAAAATAAATCCATATTTAGTTTTATTATCTTTTAATTTTATGCATCTCATACACATTCTTTTTCCTGCTATACCTTAATTTCTAAAATGTTTTTCCTCTTAAAAAAGTTCAAACTGGTGCAAAAATTTTAAAAGCAATAAAATATAAAGTTAGAGGTTAAAAAAAATTTCCGAAAAGCTAAAGAAAAGATATTCGAAATTTTTGTTTTAATTGCTATCAACGCAAATCGGCTAGCAGTTGTTGATTGATTTTGTTGACAATTGTCAAAGGATAGGAGGATTTTTAAAGCCCAAACACACTCTCGTCCCTTTAAAATCAGGCATATTCAGCAGCAGCCATTCCTTTTCATTCATTTTCAATGTATTTCGAGACATTTGTGACTTACTATTCACCCGAAAACCAAAGAAATAAATTTTATATAAAATATAGAACAAAAATATGAATTTAAAAATCTCGAATTATTTTACAAAGTAATTTTTTATTGAAAGTGCAATCAAATGTTTTGATCATTTTTCTTCATACTATTCGATTTTCCCTTATCCTCTATTTCTTCTCAATACTTCCTTGAAAGACTGAAAGCATAAAGTTAGAACTCATAAATTATCTGAATGTTCTATTTTTAAATTATCTGAAGGTCCTATTTTTGAAAAATACATTGCAGCATTTGCTATAATAAGACCTCACCTTTTTGCAAAAAGCCACCGACAGCCACCACCACATTCATTATCATTAGAGCAAAACAGTATTATAATCACATGATATACTACATTCATCTGAATACCATCATATTCATTTGGTTCGACGTCCTTATAATTTTGATCAGCTGCAGAAACTATGACAAGAACAACAACAACATCATATTTGAGCTGAATATTGAAAAGATTGCCAATTATTCAAGTGCTGGGTACAAACATTGTTCCATTGGCATTTATTGCGGATATGGTGGCCATGAATCATTGCAATTCCCCGAAGGAGTGACCAGGGCCCATGGTCAAATTCCAATGCTGTTGAATGGTGAAAAATGTGATATCCATCCGACTTGTTTTAGAAAATTCTATGAGGAGGATTGGGAGAAGAAGGCCAAGCCGGTGAACAACATAACATTCGAGGACTGCAAGGTGTACAAGATGATTATGGCTACCGGTGAGATCAGAGTGGTGCAGGAACAAAAGGTAGATTGGTGGGTTGAACAAAATTTACGACCCGACATTAGCAGCTATCATTATATTGAGTTTCCAAAAATATGTAAAAAAATAGCTACCTAAAAATGGGTTGGGATATCTGAGTTTGGATGTTAGAAAGAGCAACCTATAAATAGGTAGGTATAAGTTCTGCAATAAATTTGCAAAACGACCGTTTAGATTGATAAAGTAAAAAAAGTTACGTCCAAATTATAAGCCATAAACTCGTGAGTTTAAATTTAGATGTGAACATAATTTTTAGATCACCTCAGACGCCCTATTTCACTTTAAAATATACGAAATTTGACTTCTTTAAAAAATTGTGGTCAAAAAATGTAAATTTCGCAAAAAAGATCAATTCGAACGGCTTATCCTTATTTTAGCCAAATTTGCCACTTTTTTAACATAAAAAACTATTAATTATTTAGTTTGCGTTTCACTAAATAGTATATCGAATAGGACGCAAATATCGGCACACTAGGAGGGTTCTGAATTAGTTGCTAAAAAATCAAACTCCAAAAATTGAATCCAAATCTATTTTCAGATTTGTATTTGTTAAATGGAATTCATTGTTTCAAATTCCTAAAAAATATTCTAATTTTCATATAAATCGATTTTTATCATTATTTTAATATGATGAATAAAATGTTTAAGAATTTATCAAAGGATTGCGAATTCAAACAGCAACTTAACAACATCAGGACGACATTAACAAAACTTGAAGAAGCAGTTTTAAACAAAAATTGCCATTCTCGGATTAACAATTGATGCAATTCCTGGTGGTGCGAAGAAATTAGATTGGATTGAGAAACATTTAAGAATTTTAATTTCTTATTTAGCAAAAACTATATAAAATGTGATTACTTATTAAATAGATCATAAAACGGAGCCGCCGGCCCTCCACGCTAATTTTTTTTTATGTTTTTGGTGTGTTTGAGATAGATACCTTGCCCTAGGATGTCAGAGGGTTGAGAGCTTGAAGTGAAAAGAGCAATGGGGTTAAGCAGGGGGTATCTAGATATGTGCTTTTTCGGATTTTTAATTTTATTTTTTAAATTACTGTACTCAAATTTTTTTGAAATTTCAAATTTTTCACAGAAATTTATAAATCCCATTGGCCGAAAATACAATTGTCTGCATATTTTTTTCATTTAAGGATTTTTTGATAAAATTATTTTCAGGATTTAAATTTTTTTTGAATTTTTATACTAAAGGCTGGTCCCGGTCAGTCCGATCCCGGTTTTTGCCAAAAGTCCCGGTCCCGAGGCACCCTACAATAAACCATCAAATTGGAATAGTAGAAGCAGCAGTATAATAAAAGAAGGCATATTTATATAATACTTATTGCTATTTAGAGATTACAGAATCTATGTTGGTAAATGCGAAAGTGAAAATTTTATATGAATAAAAAAAATTTATGTTGAGCAAGAAAATATTAATGGATAACTTTTTTGAATCCAAACGGTCTAGAGATTGTCAGTTTTTAGCCGTTAAATTTTATAGTTCATTTGTTTTTACGAGAAACTCTGGACGATAATTTTATAGGAAGGAATAAATGAAAAAATTTTGTACAAGTTAATCTAATTTATTCATTTAAGACCATTTTCTCAATAAACATAGTCTTAATCAATAAAAAATGCAGGCTTATTCATTTTAGCTCTAAAAAATCTTTAACATTCAGTTGGAGTGTTGAGAATAAGCCTTATTCCCAAAATTACCCAAATTATCTTTAATTATTATAAGGCTTATGGGGCCTTGGGGGGCCTTGGGTGGACATTTCTGAGCACTCTGGCATTCTGTGCACTGGCGGACTATCTTTTCGACATCGGAATCGAGTCCAGGCCAGTAGACATGCTCACGCGCAATGGCTTTCATGCGCACAATTCAGAAGACGTGGCTGATTGTTGCACCAATTCCGTCTTTTGAGGCATCTGCTGCTACGACGATGGGTAATTGGGGGTCGTAGTGGGTTAGCAATAGATCGGAAAGCATGATTTCCTTGGCTTTTTCGAAAGCTTCTTGCTGCTTTTCGCTCCAATACCAATTGGTGTCCTTCTTCAGGAGTTCGTCCAAGGGTGCGCGGATCTCCCTCATCGGTTTGACGAACCTCCCATAATAGTTCAAAGCACTGAGGAATGAGCGCAGAGTGGACACGTCGTGTGGAGGGGGCATTTTGCGGATCGCTTCTGAGCGCGATGGGTCCGGACGGATGCCTTTGGACGACACGATGTGACCCAAGAAGAGCAGTTCGGGTTGTAGGAACTTGCACTTTTCCAATTGGATCCGAAGACCATATTCTCGAATTCGGGCGAACAGCTGGAACAGAGCTGACACATGCTCGTCCAGTGTTTTCGATGCCACAATTCCATCATCAAGGTAGGCAAATGCGCCAGGAATTCCGGCCACTATTTGGTCCATCAAATGCTGAAAGATCGACGGTGCCGATTTCACGCCAAATGGGAGACGCTGGCACTGGAATAAGCCGCGGTGTGTGTTGATCCCACAAATTTTCTTAGATTCATCGTCCAATTCCATCTGCAAATACGCGTCGCGCAGATCAAGGCTGGTGAAAAATGCAGCGCCGTTGACGGCGGCATAGATGTCTTCCGGTCTGGGGAGTGGNTGCCGATTCAACTCGAGCGCATTGTTCAGACCGGTGGAAAAGTCGATGCACACACGGGTTTTTCCATTTTTCTTCTTGACGGCCAAAATGGGAGCGGCCCAGTGGCTAAATTCGATGGGTTTGATTGCCCCAATCTGCAAGAGGCGGTCCAGTTCGGTGTTCACAGCTTCCAGGGCGCCGTGGGGGACTGGTCGTGCTTTACAGAAGACGGGCTGAGCCCCTGGTTTCAGGATCAGATGTGCTTTGAGTTTGGTGCAGTGCCCCAGTTCGGAGTCGAAAACTTCCGGAAATTCCATTTGGAGGGCTTCCGTGAGCGATGCAACATCCGTGACAGGATGTGCAAGCCGTGGGACGACTGCAGATTGGACGCTGGCCTGTGGCTTTGGGTGCAGGATCTCTGATGGGATGATCTCCAGGGCCTCAACCCATGGCAGACCGAAAAGATCATGCTTGACAACGTCGCTCACATATCCGATCAGTTCCTTGGGCGGGTTGTTTCCGTAGCTGACGGTGCATTGGAACATGCCCTTGATTGGAAATGTCACTTCACTGCAATTCCTGGTTTCGATGTCGGCCGGGGACAGTGCGGGTTTGCCAAGCTTACACCATGTTCGGGTGGTGAAAATCGTGGCTTGGGCTCCGGTGTCAACATTCATTATGCAATCGGTCCCATTGATCCGAAATGGAAGCTTCCACCATCGTCCGGGTGTTGCCCCGACAACCATACAGTGAGTGGGGTCAACCTCGACGGTGTGGACAGCTCGGTCCTTCCCACGGGATTGGTTGGGTTTGCCCGTATGGTTAGGTTTTCCTTGATAGCACACTTTGGCAATGTGTCCTTGCCGTTGACACTTGTGGCAGGTCGCCTCCTTGAACTTGCAATCCGATCGCCAATGATCGGTGCTACCACATGAACCACAAGGATGGGTTGGAGGACACCGGTCTGCCTTGGTTTTGGTCCCTTCCCGGTTTTGGGACTGTGGGTTTGGCGAGTTGGGGTTTCGCGGCTTGAATTTTGCCGGTTTGGCCTTATCCTTCCACTGTTGAGGACGAGCCGGTATGGCATTGGTGGAAACTGGCGGTGAGGCAAGGGAGAGGGCACTATCCTTCACCATCTGGATAGTCCGCAATTCTTCGCCAATTTTGTTCAAGGTGACCTGTGTGCCATTTTTCCTCGCTTCCTCCAGCATTTTCAAGCATTTCTGGCGGAGGTCATGATGCTCATCCCGCAGAGCAATCACCAAAATGATGCATTTTAGCTGTTCCTTGGTGAGGTTGAGGTCGGCATTCTCACAGGAAGCGTTGATATGGGCGATGAGTGATCCGANGATCGCCAATGATCGGTGCTACCACATGAACCACAAGGATGGGTTGGAGGACCCCGGTCTGCCTTGGTTTTGGTCCCTTCCCGGTTTTGGGACTGTGGGTTTGGCGAGTTGGGGTTTCGCGGTTTGAATTTTGCCGGTTTGGCCTTATCCTTCCACTGTTGAGGACGAGCCGGTATGGCATTGGTGGAAACTGGCGGTGAGGCAAGGGAGAGGGCACTATCCTTCACCATCTGGATAGTCCGCAATTCTTCGCCAATTTTGTTCAAGGTGACCTGTGTGCCATTTTTCCTCGCTTCCTCCAGCATTTTCAAGCATTTCTGGCGGAGGTCATGATGCTCATCCCGCAGAGAAATCACCAAAATGATGCATTTTAGCTGTTCCTTGGTGAGGTTGAGGTCGGCATTCTCACAGGAAGCGTTGATATGGGCGATGAGTGATCCGACATCCTGATTGGGTTGTTGGCGGATTTTGAAGCACTCGTAGCGCCGGACAAACAATGAACGTGTGTCCGCGAAAATCTCCTTGAGCTTCGCCAGGGTGTTAGCCCAATTGGCTTGGTCGGGTGCCGTCGGACTGATGCTGTCGCGGTACAGATTGTACTCATCATCGCCCAACTTTCCGAGCAACAAACGAACTTTCGACGCTTCCGGGAGTGAGCTGCCATCCTCCTCAATCAATTTCCCAAATCTTTTATGCCATTGCTCAAAGGTTGTGCCATTCTCAGGGTCGTACTGGAATTTCGAAATGCGAGAGTCCAGGGAGGCGGCCAGCGAAGCTGCAGAAGCAATTGAAGCAGCTCCGGCACCTTGTGCCCCATTGGGACCTAGCACTTGGGTCAATACTGTGTTGAGAATCTGCTGAAGCTGATCCGCGTTCAGTGCCATGGCGTGCAGACCGAAGAATTCACTAGCGCCTAGCTAGACTTTTGAAGAACGTGCTCTGGTAGCGCCTAGCTACACTATCTCCAGCGCCTAGCTGGGGAGCACTGACGGGAGAATGCAGGAAGTCTGATTTGATGATGCGATGTGTGCTCAATGGAAGAACACGTTTCGATGAAAATCGAAGGATCGAGTCGAAAATCCTAAAGTTTCCCAGGGAAAAAAATAAAAATCACAAATTTTGATGAACAGCAAGTCCAATTGATCCTCTGGTCGGGTGAAGATCGGCTGCTGACTGCGCCAAATTTGTTGTGTCGACAACAAATGAATAATAAAATATCAATAAATAAATAATAAGTTTATTTTCCAAATAATAATCTAATAAGTCGCAAGGAATAAATAATAATTTTATTATCAGAGCGAAGTGAATAAGTGAGGGAGGGGAGTGGGGGAAATCACAAAAATACAAATGGTCAAAATATCCCAAATCATCATCATAACGCCAAGCGTCATTTGGATCACTGACGAGTGACCCAACATAAACACATATAAAAACAATAAAAATTTCCTTTAATTTTTAACCTGGATTAATCTATTCGGATTAAGTTATGAGAATTCTTTAGGCTAACCAGGATCAATTTAAAAAGCTTTAATGTTTTGAAAAAGTTCAATAAATGTACAAGATTTATTGAAGATAGTACAAGATTTTCTAGATTTTTGAACCTATATTTCTGAAAAATTCACAAAAATCTTGCATGGATCCGGAAATTTTTACTATATATTGAATTATATATTTTAATATATTTCGAATTATTTATTCCTTCTATTATATATATTTTATGTTGATAATTTCATTATTTTTTATAAATTTCATATATTATTTTTGTCTATTTAAATCTTTTTTAAGGTTTTTATTCTAATTCTTACTTATTCTTATTTTAACGTATAATTTTTAATTTTTCAGGATTTGAATTGGAATAAAATTGTAAAAATCGAAAACCCGCAAAAACCCGTCACGGGTCCACAAAAAATCGATCGGGTTTTTGCGGGTTGGGTTTTTGCGGGCCCGACGTTGCGGGCCCGACCCGCATCGTTTTGCCGAACACTACTATATAATTGCAATAATGAAGAAAAAAGCATAAGGAGGCGGGTTAATAAAACGACGAAACAACAAAAACTACTACATTTGGATAGAAGAGAAGATTTAGAATATTTTTTTACATTAAATATGTTTTCGCTGTTTTTCGTTAATCGCTAATTTATTTAATTATTTTGATTGGACGCGTAAAAGTTTATTGGACGCGTAACTGGAGTAGAGCCAAAATCTCCATCCATTAATCACTAAAAATAAATTGAATACTGACATATTGAATTAAGCTTCCGAGAATCGAATTTGAATCGAATCCATTTTAGCCAATATTCATGATAAACGATAAATAAATGAATGCGGTGTTTTGGCATTTCTAGCTTTGCTATTAATATTGTGTCGTCTTAGTTTTTGGGTTGTTTTGTTAGATATAGTAGGATACATCTTAGGGTCCAATTTAGCGTATCCATTAAAATTTTATAACCTGATATAAGGTCAAATAAGTGTCTTCTTTTTGGAAAGAAGGTAGTCCAATTAATTTAAGCCTTTGCTTATATGGATTACCGAAAATTTAATGGATCGATGGATTAAAGGTAATTTCACTTTCAAGGAACACTCACCTGGTGCCGCAATTTTTTAGCAAACGCTACCATGCAGAAAAATAGAATTTAATGAATATTACCAAAAGTCAAAAAACTAGATGCCCATGTATTAGAAATTTGACAAAAATATTTTAAATTAATTTTACGATGTGCTTTAAGGGCGGGAAAAAATTATGAACAATAGATTTGAGATCATCAAAATATGTCATTAAAAATACAGTGGTAGAAAAAAGTATTGGAGCAAATTTTATGTAAAGAAAAAATCTGAAAAAATTTATGCAAACTCGCATAGTCTAGATGATCAAAAAATGCTATAAAAACTCACTTTTCAAGCAATAAGGAGTAAATCTAATTTGATTCTAAAGATATCAAATCAAAAATGGTGACAAATTTTAATATAAAATTACACCTCTGTTATTGATCACGATCCTAATTCCGTCTCAATTTTCATTTTTATCTTTTACTTGCCGAACTCATGGATTTGTCATTTAAATAGCAGATTTTTTTCAAACCTTTGTGAAAAATTATTTTGTAACATTTTATAAGTTGCAGAATTGCAAAAAACATTTGTGTTTTACATCATTAGCGTTTCTTAAGAATGAATGGAAAAACCCAATATTAGCCAATAGCATTAAAAAAGAAATTATGAAAAATTCCAAAAAGAAAGAAACATAGTAAATTGCAAAATTTTGTACAATAAAACGAAAATTAATATTTAAAAAATGAAAATATAAAAACTAGTCAAGTTTATATGCAAAAAACTAGAGGCCCATGGAGCCAAAAATCTCGAGAAAAAATTATTTTAATTTAATTTTTCGGTGTGCTTTAAGCACGTGTCATCGGTGGATCAACCGCCATTATGGATAGATGAATTTCATGAACCAAGTTAGGATTAACTTGTCAAAGCATATATATTCAGAAAATTATGCTTGATCATTTGACCCTTTTGATTTTCGGATTTTATTGGGAAATTTTTAAATCTTTCGAAATGTTCACATAAAAATTTTTATGCGGATTTAAAAAAAACATTAAATTTTTGGTAGAAATCAGAAAAACTAAAAGGGTCAAAAATCAAGCATAATTTTCTGAATATATTCGCTTTTACAGGTTTATCCTAACTTAGTTCATGAAATTCGTCTATCCATAATGGCGGTTGATCCACCGATGACACGTGCTTAAAGCACACAGAAAAATTAAATTAAAATAATTTTTTCTCGAGATTTTTGACTCCATGGGCTTCTAGTATTTTGCATATAAGCTTATTTCGATTAAGTCTCTCTAAATGCTATAGTGAGACCTCTGGGAAGGTGTTACCCAGTGAGATAGTTCCTTGTAAGTCAAAAATGACTTGAGGTTGTATTTTGTTTATGAGTCCCTCTAAAATCGTCTCTCTTGGATTGACCTTTTGCTAAAAAATGGCAATATATCATAGTAAATAATAGTTGTTTTAACGAGGTTGGTTTCTGTTTATATGATTTTTAAAAAAATATTTTTACAAAATTTATGCGGAGGGCTCAGAACTTACATTAGTTAACACCCTAAATAATTATGAAGAAAGACTTAAAGTATGTGGCCTTAAAAGGTTAATTATTAAAAGTAATATAGGGGATCTCACTATGGTTCATAAAATGATATATAATAAAGTGAAAATATAAAAAGATGAAAAATATTTTTCTATTCATTGAGCAAGATCCATATGAAACACAGCTGCCCACATGGTCAACCACCAATGCCAAAGATGCCAAAAATGGCTGGTGACGCTCATTTGCACTTTCCATTTTTGGTGTCTATTTTCAGCCATTTTTTATATCCATTTTGTCCCATCAATCAACCTTTTTCCTGGACACAGCAGTTTCGCTATAAAGGCACCAAAAAAGAAGGCAAATTCAATCCATTCTACATTCATTTCAAAAATTTCCATATAATACCCGAAAAACAACTTCCTGAAAATGTCCTCAATTCAGTTGCACTTTTTAACGTCGTAGTTACAAAGGATCCCCTCGCAAAGGATCCCCAAACTGACAAAAAAGGATCCCCATGCCCAAAAACTTTTTTGTCAGACTAGTTAGACCAAAAGTATAAAAAGCAAAGTTGTGTAGAATTTTATGCTCTATTTTCTGATATTGTTAGTTTTTCGAAATTCGAATAAAAAGTTCGAAATATCCCCTAAAAGCCCTATTTTTCGGTATTTCGGGAAAATTTCGGACTTTTTGTTCGAATTTCGAAATAATTTTTATACAATTCGAATCAGCATAAAATTCTGAACAATTTTGCCTTTTATACTTTTTGTCTAACAGGTCTAACAAAAAAGTTTTAGTACAGACTGGCCGCATTGGGCCTTTTTTTTTAACGCCCACATTTTTTTTTAGGCATGGGAATCCTTTTTTGTCAGTTTGGGGATCCTTTGCGAGGGGATCCTTTGCGATGACCCCCTTTTTAACGACCGGCGGGGAAATGATCTGTCTCGAAGAAAATAGAATTTCCAATTAAATCATAATAACATTTTTTATTATCTATAATAAAAAATAGATCTATAATAAAAAACGGTAATAATACCGTTATTTAGTTCAGAAAGATTTAAAAATCTTTAAAATGGTTAAAGTAAACATCTATAGAAAAATTTGATGTTTTTTTAATCTGTTGGATAATAGTGATTTTGACCCTTGGACCTTTCGTTATGTATTTGAATTTATTGATTATATTGGTGATCTATCCCTCCTTTTTCGATATTTTGTCCCCTTTTTGGTTTTCTTTCCTTTTTCATTCCCCATTCTTCACTTGTTCGGTTTCCTAGAAATTGAGCGAGTCAGTGTTTTGTGTTATTTTTGTGTGCAGTGGAATAAAGTGTAAATTCCCTGTGTCCCGTAAATTTGGTAAAGGGTTAAGAGAAAACCCGAATATCTATCTAGCGAAGTGAATAATATTCCCCGATCCTACATCCCTGAGTCCCCGATATTCTCCAATTGTTTTATTTGGCGCTCCCTTCGGAACGAACCACAGGTGGTGAACAGGCGGCGACATCGATTTAATTGTGAAATTGTTGGACAACGAGAGCAGTGGTTTTGGTAGCGAATAGTAAATCCCAGGCCGGGCTACTATTCGAGGCTACAAATTTATCGGTTCCAGGCCGGAGCGATAAATTATCTTCCTGTGGAATACCGGTCCTAGGCCAGGCGGTATTGTTGATTTTTCGGTTCCAGGCCGGAGCGAAAAATACACCGACAGCGGATTTGGTGCGTGTCCCAGGCCGGGGGCGTATCCAAGCGGACATCAAATCGATTCTGTCAGAACGATTTTTTTCAAGGCATTGTGAAAGGAAACCAGGTAAATGTGGAGCGATCGGCAGGCGGAATGGGGATATGAAACGGAAAATCGTAATGTGTTGTGGACCGATCAAAATGTGTATCCGGTTTATGGACAGGCGTTTGGACCTCAAATGAATTTTACCACATATCCTCATCTATTACCAATCACGTATCAAGGATTTAATCCGGTTAACAATGGTGATTATGTGCAATCCCAGAGTTTTGGACCCGTTGAACACCAAACAGGTGGACAGTTGAGCAGACAGGCGGAGAAATCACAGCAAATCGATCGATTGGACCGTAAAATCGCCAAAATGCTGAGGTTGGCGGAGGAAGAGAGCTCAACGGACCCTGAGTTTGCCGATTCTTGCCGGGGGCTAGCTGAAGATTTGATGATGTGTCGAAATGTGTTATTGCAGGATGCACAGGCGCGGACACGTGAAAGACCCAAATATGTGATCGGAGGAACCCAATCACTAATCATTGCGGCGGGAGACCTGAGATTAGATCACGTGGAGTGCCAGGCGATGATACCAGAATCCCCCAGAATGGACTTCGGGAATCGCGTTGATCCGCCTTATTCGGACCCGACTTTCTCCGGTGTAGACTTTGGGATTCGTTTTGATGTCCCCTATTTGGATCCAACCAAAATTTTGGCTCGGAAATTTGGTGGCGGGGATAGTTTATTGCTCCAGGGCATGGACTCGGAACAGCAAGAATCATTATTTAACATTTCCAATCGGTCCGAAACTGGATTTGAGTCTTTCGACTCAACAGTCAGTGACATCATGACGTCGGAATGCGATCAAAATCCATCAGATTGTTCGATGCTCAACGTGTTGCAAGTTCCACAGGCGGATCTAATCGACCTAAACAGCGACAATGACTCGAACTTTTGCTCTCAAAGCGTTGATTGTCCTCCGCTTTTGCCTCAACCATTGTCTGAAGGCGTCCGGTCGAAGTGGTCGAAACGTCGAATAAAAGATGCATCAATGCTATGTAAATCGGCTTCGGATTTTGGCTTAAATCGTGGGATCGGCGAAAATTTTCGTGCTTTTCGGTGGACCAAAAGGCGGATGAAAAGGACGTTTGTAGGCGGAAAATTCGGGAAAGGAATCGTAAATCAAGGCCATTCGAGGACGAATGAATTTTTCAGAGGGGCGGGAGGAGTACATGGAGGAAAGAAAAGGAATAAAGAAGGAAGTGATCCGGAATTGGATAACGGAATGCTGAAATGGGCTGAGGTTCGGATGAGAAAATGGCGTGAAGATACTGTTCGTCCATCGAATCGTCATTTGGAGAGCAACTGTTCTGGAGCGAAAAGAGGAAACTCGAAATTCGATAGGGGCCGGAAACATTTGGAATCGGAACTAAGGACAGGGAATTTGGCACATGGTCATGGATTGTTCTCCACTTGTCCCCGTGAGCTTGTTCACCACCAACGACCTTTCGGTTAACAGCTGGATTGCGGTGATTTGCGGTGCTCAAGTGGACCAGAAGATGAGGGACCATCTTCTTCAGAGGGGCGGGATGTTGGATAGTAGTAATTTTGACCCTTGGACCTTTCGTTATGTATTTGAATTTATTGATTATATTGGTGATCTATCCCTCCTTTTTCGATATTTTGTCCCCTTTTTGGTTTTCTTTCCTTTTTCATTCCCCATTCTTCACTTGTTCCGTTTCCTAGAAATTGAGCGAATCAGTGTTTTGTGTTATTTTTGTGTGCAGTGGAATAAAGTGTAAATTCCCTGTGTCCCGTAAATTTGGTAAAGGGTTAAGAGAAAACCCGAATATCTATCTAGCGAAGTGAATAATATTCCCCGATCCTACATCCTTGAGTCCCCGATATTCTCCAATTGTTCTATTTTTTTTTTAAATTTTAATCTACTTTTAATTGACCATGCTCGTAACAATTTTTTGTTTTATATTAGTTCTAAAATTTGTATATGTTTTTAAGATTATTTTAATTAGCAATGGGAAGGAGCAAAATGGAAGAGAATAAACATTTTTAATGTCATAGAATAACAGAATAAACATTTTTTATAGATTCATATCAAACTTTCATCCAAATAAATAGTTAAGTCCTCCTGAGGGATTCAAGTAAATTTTTTTTTAAAAATTTATTACAATCAGGAGACTTCAAGCTTTCATTTATACCAAATTCATAATAGGTTGCTAAATGAAACATTGAGATTTTAAAAATTTCCTTCTACTATGACAGAACTTTCAGGTCACCCCAATAATTCGAAACTATGAAACGGGGCAGGGACGGTAGCTAAATTTACGAAAGTGTTATAAAATCATATTCTGCCAACAAGTATACGCAGATTGCAGGTGGCTCTGATAACGACCATTTTTTTTTAATTTAGTAAATCATTTGGAATGTGCATTAGTTAATTTTTTTATAGATTTATTATTTTATTATAGAGTAGGCCAAACAGCTTGGGGGCAAAACTTTTATGGGAGCTCTCAACTGAGGCCAAAATTGGTTGAATTAGGAAAAATGGCTCAGACATGATTTGCACTCTCCATTTTTTGTGTCTATTTTATATTTTTGTATAGATTCACATCTACCGTAAAACCTGTATTACAACCCCCCGGGGTTATATTTTCATCCCCCCTCCAGGGGGGGGNAAATTGTATCTTATAATGTCCTTCTGGTGAATCTGTGATGATATTTAATTTCTGAACCCATTCTTCTTTCAAATAATATATTTTCTAATATATATTCTGCTAAATCAGGGGGTTCCCCAAGGCAGTGTTTTTGGGTTACTTATGTTTTTAATATATATAAATGATTTACAAGATCTTCTCTACAAAAACATTGGCATTAAACTCTTTGCCGATTATGTAAAACTATACAAAACATATAAAAATGATTTAGAAAAGCTAGAACCTTAAATTGGAACGATGGTCAGTGTCAAATTGATTAAAAATTTCTACTGAAAATGTTCTGTACCATATTTAGGCAAAAATAATAATGAAACGAAATATCGCTTATTTGGTAACAAAATAACCAAAAAGATTGCGTGCGGGACCTCGGTGTCCTAATAGATTCCAAATTAGAATTCAATGAATATATTGCCAGGGTCACCAAAACCGCATTTTAATGAACACTAGTTTATAATCATTATTATTTACCTATGTGAAGGCTCCAAAAATGAAAAAATGGAACACAAACTTTTTGAAAAAAAAATTGTAGAAACTAAATGTATAAAAGATTTAGGCATTTTTATTGATAGAAATCTTTCTTTTCAGATCACATAAAGAAATAGTACAATATGGAAAAAATGCCAAAAGGGCTGGCTTAGGCTTACCAGATACGGGTTTATGTAGAAAGAAAAAAAAATTGCTAATTTTAATAGCGGATTAATAATATAACCCATCGAATAATGCAATAATTAATCATTAAATAAATTTTATCGTTTCTTTTAAATAAACCATGATCACGGCTCCAAATTTTTGAATTAATATTAGTACTGAAATTTGAAATCCAAAAACAAACTTAATTGAATTAGAGAAGATACAAAAATTCTTTATACGAAAAGCCTCTTTTTAGATGTGGATTAGTTAAACGCTCTTATGAAGAAAGACAAAATTATGAACGCAAGAGACTAAATATTAGGAGAGATATAGTGGATCTTGCTATGGTTCATAAAGTAATATAAAATAAAGTGGATGTTAGATTACAAAAATCAAGCTGGCTCAGTTAAATCGAGTTTTTTTCCGTTTTTCTCTTATGATTCGGTTTCATCATAAAAGACCTCATCATTTTCTTCAATTTCCTCTTGCAAATTTGGTCCAATATCCATGTTTTGCTCTAAATTCTGTTAAATCCGTTTGTTTTAACACTTTTTGTGAAGTTGAAGCTTCTTCATTTGCTGGACGCTTTTGTGGTTTTTGGAATCAAAAAATTCCTTGTAAAATCTATGAAATGATATTATTTCCGAAAACAAACGTAAAATAACTTTGCATGATGATTTTTGAGATGCTTTTCATTCCCCGTTTTTTGAAACAATTTCTACATTTTGCTATCGGATCAACCCTTCTGAATCTGAACTGGAAATAACGCAAAAAAGAACAAGCTGGCTCAGTTAAATCGAGTTTTTTTCCGTTTTTCTCTTATGATTCGGTTTCATCATAAAAGACCTCATCATTTTCTTCAATTTCCTCTTGCAAATTTGGTCCAATATCCATGTTTCTAAATAAATAAATATTTACAAAAACAATAAAAGGTTCATAAAAATAAATAAATAAATAAATGTAAGGGAGAAGAGGAAATGCCTCCCGGGAGCGATTCCCACCCCATGAAAAGCATCCATTAAAGGGCGGGCAAACGTGTCGCTGTAGCTTAATGGTGAAAGCTCTCCCCGGATAGGAGAAATGTGGGTTCAAGTCCCACCGGCGGCCTAACGTTTTGCCCAAGCTTTATTTAAATGTTCACTAATAAGATCATACTCTTGAAGAGATCCACAAATAATAAAAAAAAGATCCACAAATTGCTCCACAAATAATAAAAAAGAGATCCACAAATAATAAAAAAAAAGATCCACAAATTGCTTTACGGAATTGTATAAGAAAAAACAAAACAGAGAAAAAGGTTAGAGTATTTTGGCATTATGTATTACAAAATTTGAATGCTGGAACCAAGATCCGTCGGTCGGCTATTTATTTTTCGAAAATGACATTTTATCCAGTGTAAAAAAGTATCGTTTCCGATAACAACAACCCGATACCGATTAACGATACCGAAAGAACCCGATATTTTTCCGATATTCGATACCGATATTATCGAGCAGCTCTCTAGTAGATACAAAATAGCGCATCACAATAGAAAATTGATTTTTTTTGTCCAATCATCTATGTTGTTTTTTGCGAGCAAATTTGTTATACATTGTTGCATGTTCATAGGTCCTTTTTTTTTGGTTTTCTTTTGATTTTTCATAGATTTTAACGAACAATTTTCTTATAGGTTATTAAAGCCCATTTACAGGAGGTCGTCAAAAAAATTTATTAAAAAATATACATATTCGAATATTAGTTTACTAATTAGTAAATCGCTAGCTATTAAAAAATTATATAAATAACAATTTAAGGGTAAAAATCGAAAGCTTTAATTATTCTGATAGTTATAATATTCTGATAGGATGGGATAGTTATGCATTATAAATTGGCAAAATATGCTTATAAAATATGCTCAAAAAATCCAAAACGCACCAAAATATGCAAAAATTGTCCAAATTTCATATCTAATATGCTTAAACTTTATTTAAAAAAACAATAATTATTTCTACAAGCAAACCAGTAATTTTATTTATAGAATTGACTATCGCCTCCACTTCCAGTTAGACCCTCTTACTTTCTTTTAAAAATTTTGCCGATCCCCTTCATAAAATTTAGACGCCTCCTTTTCCCACATACTATGATGAAATTGAGATTGATGAGCTTAAGAGAAAGGTCAGTTAATGTGAAAAAACAACAAAACTTTAATTGATAATGCCGATGGTCTTAAACAGATCAACAAGTGGACTTTTATGAAATTATCAAAAAAATCTGTCAAAGATAAATAAATTTCAATTTAACAGAATAGGGGTGCTTAAATTAGGAATTTATTGCGATCCACAATTCGCATTTCGCAATCCACAACCAAAAAAGTCTCCACAATACGTAATTGCGTTTAGCAGCCTCATCATTTCATTAAAATCATTCGTGCTATTTATCAAAATATTTATTATTATTTGGTATATTTCTTGGTTGATTCTTGTCAAATGGATAAACCATTAATTCACAAATTAATAGCTTTGCTTACATTTTTTCTGACTGACCCTCTTGCATCAAAGACACCAAAATTATCATGCAAAAATGCCCGAAATAACAAATTGCGAGAGAAATTTTGTTTTGCCGTTTTAGGAATAAATTCGACTGAATTTATACTAAATAATATTTTAAATACATTAAACGATAAAAATTTAAATAAAGCTTTGAAGCAATTTCTGAATGCTTCGAAAAATAAAAAATGATAATAATTTTGAAGTAATCCAGGCTTAAATACCCGGCTATGCATTTTGATTCAATTTTGGATTTTTCTTTAAAAATTGATCATAGCATGTGTGATCACAATGGATAAATCTAAAAAGATATTGATATAAAATGATCTTTACCACATGAAAAGATGTATCTGTTTTTGTATGCTTCTAATAAACTGCTTTTTAAGACACACTTTTATCACATAAATTCACAAAAAAATTTGTTCTATGATTATAATAGAAATTCCAAAAATATATTTTTATAAAAATGATCATTTACCATATGGAAAAGAACATCTGATTGTTTGATGCTTCTAAAAATATGCTTTATGGGATATAATATGATATTTCTATCCGAATAATTTTTTTTATTAATATTTGGAAGACAGATCTAGTTTCTATTATTTTCATAAAGAAAATTATTTTTCATGCAATAATTCATATAACAGTTTCTTCTTTAATCATTGAGGCTTTTGAAAAGTGACTTAGGTATATTGGTCAATGACCACTAACCGTACACTTGTATTGCTTTTTTTACCCTGCGATTGGCCGAGGAAATGCACTAGCAAACGCCACTGAAAAGAATAGCGATTTCTTATCAGTTCTACCGTATTCTCTCTATTATAAGCATCCCTTCTATTATAAGCATCCCCTCTAATATAAGCAACCCTTGGGCGGTCTTTGAAAAATATAAGCACCCTCTCTATTATAAGCACCC
>LDKF01000424.1:0-33533 GCA_001026735.1 Rotylenchulus reniformis
CGTCAATCGTCACCGGCTTGTCCGGGTGCCAATGGTAGATGATGTCGCTGGTGCTGTAGCCATAGCTCTGACAAATCCATCCGTTTATTTTATGGTAATTATTATTTACAAGGACCTCGATTTCAAGTGCACATTCTTGTACATCCAAAGGGAACTGAACCAAATTTGAATTCAGCTAATTTTTTTAATAGAAGGATTACCGTGTGCAAGCTCATTGGACAATTGGCCGTTACAGTAAGCCGGATGCTACGGATCACGTTACCTGTGAGAATAATAAATTTTATGATTGAAATTTTTAATCGTTTTTGATTTTAGTTGTAGATTAACTCTTACATTTTTAGAATGTATTTTTATTTTATGAGTTGCATAATGGGAATATTAATGATTTGAAATTAGCCCTTACTTTTTGACTATTAAGATAACTTTTACATTTTTAGAATGGTAATGGGAATATTAATGATTTGAAATTAACTTTTATTTTTAATTATTTTTAATAAAATAATTTTAAAGAACTTGAATCCAAAAACTCCCTTTTCCTTGAAAATTCTCACCATTGCTGTCGATACGAAGGAAGGAGTTGTGCGAGGTTGTCTCGTGGAAGTATGACTTTTTCTCGCTGAAAAGCGGAATCGAATACCTAGTTATAAACTTTGAGGGTATCCAAAATTGCTTTTCCAAAAAGTGTACCAAATTATTATAATCAATCTATTTTGTACCAAAAATAAAAAAAAACAAATAACTTTTTATTGGTTAGAAATTGCTTTTTATAAAATTTTAATGTGATTATTTCTTCAAAAAAAAATTTTTTTTGCTACTTTATCTCACAGATATTATTATAATTTTATCATAATTTTTTGATAATATATTTTTGAGAACACCGTAGGAATTAATGTTCAATTTTAGTTTAAAAAATAAATAATATCTTTTATTGTTAAAAATTTTAAAAATTGGACCTATAAAAAATTTATACTTTGGGAAGAAGGTATCTGGTGTCCATATAGATTTGACCATGTCGATGCCAACTGTCAAGTTGTCGTGGCCCTTCAATGCCTGGAATGCCAGCCGCCGATCGTGCCAGAACTGCCGCAGGTACAAATCCACCGTGTAATCCTAGAATCACAAAAAATATAACTGTATTTTCGATAATAAAAATTACAATAGATATATTTATCAATATATTTTTTCTTTAATTGTACATTATATAAAATAATCAGGAACAATTATTATCATTTTTTGTAAAACAGAATATATTATTAATTTTATTTTTGCAGTCCTTCTGTTTTCAGTTTTATATATTTTTTCCTTTGTCAGATTTTCTTTATATTTATTTAATTTATTTTATGAGTTTATTATGAATTAGGTATTTTGAGGAAAAAAGAGGCTTCATTCCTCATAAAAATTTATAATTAATGAAAAAAGTCCTTCTTTTAGAAATTTTTCTAATTTATAATTTAAATGAGCATATACCATGGCAACTTCCGAAATGGCACTTATTGTTATCACATGGGCAGTCACATTAACAATGGTTGGAGCACCTGAAAAAAATATTTAAAAAATTCTTTTTCAATCCTTTTTTCAAACCTCCAAAATCGGGTCGAATACGCCGGTCATGACTGGCAATCAGAGCATTCAGAATCCGAGTCATATTGTTCTCCAGATTGGTATCATAAACTCTGAATTAATTTTTTTATAAACATTTTAAATTGATTTTTGTTTGGTTTTCGAACTCCACGCTCAACCTTTTTCACTTGTTTAATTTCTTTCAGAATATAAAAAATTTCACCAAATTATTTATGAGTTATGCTTTTTGTAAAATTTTCTTGTTATCTAAATTCATGCAGAATTATTTCTATTAATTAGTTTTTCGCTAAAAACTTTCTCATAATTAAATCCTATTTTCTTTCTTGCTGAACCTCCATAATGAATATTTATAATGGAAAATTTTTGAGGTTTTTTTAGTTACAAATAAGAAATTTTTTTAGTAGTTACAAATCAGGGCTCACAAATTACCCTATAAATATGGCAAATGCCATATTTTTGAGATTTTGCCATATTTTTTGCCATATTTTTCAAGTTGCCATATTTTTTAGAATTTTGATTTTTATTGAATTTTGAGTAAAAGTTGAAAAAATGACCAAATTTCTTAACAAAATTACGCCAAAATTCAAAATTTTCTCCGGCAGCCCCTATCGGTGCCGCCGACCTCTCCATTACAATGAATTTAAAAATGACCAATTTTCTCACGAAAAGGCCTAAAAATTTCTAAAATTTTCTCCGGCGGCGCCGGCGCCTTCCGTACACTGATAATTCTTAAAAAGGAATGCGAAAAAAGTAAGTAAATTTCTTAAAGGAAATAGGAATTTCCCCGCCGGCCCCTATCGGGGCCGGCGCCGCCACCCTTCGAGATATAAATTCATTTCAGAAAACACAAACAAAAATGATCAATTCTCTTAAGAGAAGAACCTAAATTTTCCAAAATTTTTCTCCGGCGGTCCCTATCGGGACCGCCGCCGCCGCCCCTTCACAAACTGAATTCCTTTTTAAAAACGAGCATTTGGATGGTGCTATGTCGTTTTATAAAAATAATCGAAATGGGCGCTTTATAAAAAATGATCAAAACCCTAAAAGCGGCGATATATAAAAAATAATCAAAATGGGCGTTTTATAAAAAATGATCAAAACTCTAATAAGACTAAAAACTACTAAATGACCAAGTGACAGAACTATTAAAAATGTTATAAAATAATCTAAAATAAATTTAAAAAACAATTAAAAAATTAAAAAGTTGGATAATACAAAATTTATAAAATTTATAGAAAATCAACATAAATAGAAAAATGTTTGGTGTGTTTTATAATTAAATTAATAATTATGAAATATTAATTTTTTATTTATTTTTATATTTTAGATTTAATTTATTTTGTTTCTCATTATATTTCTTTTCGTTTATATTAAAGTAATTTTTTTTCTTTTTAGCTTACAATAATTTTTAAAAATAGATTTTAGAATTTTTTTTATAAATTTATATCAATTTATATAATTTTTTATTTTATATTATCCTCTTTTTAATTTTTATTATTTTTATTTATTTTAGATTATTTTATAACATTTTTAGTAGTTCTGTCACTTGGTCATTTAGTAGTTTTTAGTCTTATTAAAGTTTTGATCATTTTTTATAAAACGCCCATTTTGATTATCGCCGCTTTTAGGGTTTTGATCATTTTTTATAAAACGCCCATTTTGATTATTTTTATAAAACGACCCAGCACCATTTGGATAATGGAAAAAGTGCAGGAAAATATGAATGGCAGTAATAAACTTTATTTTAGAAAATTTTTTGTTTTTTAAAATTTTGCCATATAAATGCCATATTTTTCCAAAATTTTGCCATATAAATGCCATATTTTTTTGATAGTTTGCCATATTTTTCGAGAATTGAGTTGTGAGCCCTGTTACAAATTTTGAATATTTATAATTAATTCTCATCGAATGAATCCCTAGGAGAATAGTTGAATTATTTTATTGATAATTTTTTCTTTCGATCAAAGACTTTTAAAACATGTTCAATTTTCGTCTTCGAGAATTTTTTATTTTTCCCGGAAATTGGGCAAACCAATTATTAAAACATTCCAAAGGCCCAAAAATTCCGTTTTGACGCGTAAAATCCCCTTCCCCTCCCCCTATTTACCCAGCTGGATGCTGATTTGGCACCTGTCGATGCCCTTCGTTTTCCGCTCCATAGTGCCGGGATGCCGTTTCGGGACCGAATTGGAGATGTTTAGGCACTTTGGAAGACCGCTGACGAATTGGAGGGATGGGCTGAATTATTAAATGGAAATTTGGATGAGAAAAATTATGTTAAAAACTTTTCTATGAAAAAGATCAATTTTTATGTGACTTTGAAAAAAAAAATTACAAGAAAATCAAACCTATGTAAAACCTTTATTTATAAAATGCAAAATCTTTTATTAATTGAATAAAAACCTTGAACTTAAAACAATGAACAAAAACCATGAGATTTATGTTTAAATTAAAGGATTATCAAAAATATCAGTATGAGATTTTATGAATTTCTTAATTTAAAATAAGTTAGAACCAATGCTTATTTAAAAAAATGAAAATTCAACCATGTCATAAAGAGAGAGTCCTTCGTCAGTAGGCAAAGCCATGCAGATTATGAGAACGGGCCAGATTAGCAGCAGAAATAAATGGAGTATTCGGTGACATAGCAGACGGTGATTGTATTGGAATTTTCGAGGACTCATTTTGGGAAAGAATTAAATCTAAAAACGGATTTATAAAAAAATTCTAACATTAAGAATAAAGTTTAGTATAAAGAATAAGTTTTATACTCCAAAACAAAAAATTCATACTATGTACATTATTTAAAAATTGATTATGTAAAAGATTTTGTTTCTATGAATTAATAGAACAAAATTTCACAAAAATATAAATTAGCAAAAAATTATCTATACTGAATTTTGTATATTATAAAAACCTGAAATCAAAACCAAATTGATTAAAAAATTGTTTTATATTTGATTTAGAATTATAATGCGATTTCCAGCAGATGGGTGCTAAAGCCGAAATACACTGATTAAAATTCTAACCAACAAGAAAGAATAATTTGAATGTAATATATTAAGGAAAAGTTTCAAGAGCTGTATTTAAATTATAACTCCTAAAATAAACATGGATATTTGTTATTTAAAAGGGTCAAAAAAATGGATTTAAAAGAATAGATTGGGCAACAACGAATAAAAAATATTAATTTAAGAAAGTTTGTATAATATTCAGTGGTTTCGAAATTGTAAATTATCACGAAAAAATTATTATAAAACGAGCTATAGAATCTGAAATTTGATTCTTCATTGGGTCAAAATCAATAAAAACAAACTGAATTATGAGCGAGTTGCGAATCGAATTAATAATATAGCTTTGGGGCCCCGGCTAATAAGCAGTCTCAATCCATATACCCAAAAAGGAGCATTTTTGGCATGAGAATGGCGTGGTAAAGCTAATTGTTAGTGCCATCGATGATGGCATTCCTCGAAGCATTTGGATGGGTGGCAAGGGTCAAATTCACGCGAGCGGGGGCGAAGTCAAAACAAGGAAGCTCAAAGAGAGGACAAAAGGTCAAATTTGTTTTGTTTTTGAATCGCAAAAAAGCGCAAAATTAAAAATAAGGAAATTGGCCTTTTCGATAAGATGCGATGAAAAGTTAGGCTACACCTCATCTGATCCCACGTTCATTTGATCCCACGCCCTTAAAACTTTTTTAAAAGACTTGTTAGACCTAAACTTCAAATGTCAAATATATGCAGAATTTTAAGCTCTATCTTATGGTGTTTTTAGTTTTTTGGATTTCCCGGAAAATTTTTGAAATTTTTCGAAATTATCGAAAAATTCGAAAAAATCGTGTTTTGTTGAAAAATTTCAAAAATTTTCCGGGAAATTCGAAAAACTAAAAACACCATAAGATAGAGCTTAAAATTCTGCATATATTTGAAGTTTAGGTCTAACAAGTCTTTTAAAAAAGTTTTAAGGGCGTGGGGTCAAATGAACGTGGGATCAGATGACCTGACCCCGAAAAGTTATGTTGCTTGGTATACAAAAATTGTAATCAAAGTTTGACAAAAATTTAAAAATTTTAGTAATTACTTGAAGCAAAACAAGAAATTTTTTAAGAAAATACTTTTTACGAGAAAATGCTATATAAAAATAACATATTTCGAAAATGTTCATACATACTTATAGTACATTTTAATCAAAATTCACGGTCCACTATCCTTAACTGGCAAAATTATTGATTGATAGAATGTCGTTGGTAATCAAAGATTTGTAAATTGAAATTCTTTAAAAATTTTAAACCATTTTTCAATAAATCGCCTAGCTATAAATTTATATCCTTAATGAGAATTCACTTTTGTATTATAATTTTTCAAGGCATAAATTCTTAAATATAATTAGATTGATTATATAAAACAAAGGGATATTTATTTATATAAGTAATATGACATTTTGGGTTGCGCACTAGTTCTTTTATTTATATGACCGATGTTTCTCATCAATATTTAATTAAATGAAATTATGTAAATGTATGGGTTTCTAAAAAATAACAAATTTAAAATTTTCAATAATTTCTTTAGAATATAAATTAATTTGATGACAATAGTTTGGTCAATTTTAGGATGATTTAGCTAAAGTCGAAAAGAATATTTACAATTTTCTGGGATCCTGTTGTTTAATATTGCTTATATATTTAGATGAAAGTCCGACATTTTGTCACAACATTTTGTTGAATGGATGAGATAATGGAGAAAATGAAGTCATCAATTAGGGCATTGGACCAGGGACCACCCCAACCGAGAGAGTCGCGTCGGGATTTTCCAGCCGATTTGGTCCTTTAAGAATTTGCATTTTGTTCTCAAAGAACCAAAAGAGCACATTTGCCCCTTATGGGAATTTTTATGGGTTTCCATTTTCAACATACAAGCAATTATAAGTAATCCCATATACATTCAAAGGGAATATGTCACATGTATGTCATGAAATAAGCGCCACCAAAACTCATAAATTATTTTTGAAAAATGTTAATGCCAGTTGGAGTTCACCAAAATAGAGAATCTAACCGAACGATTTTTCTGCGCAAAAATGCACCAAAATAGGGTTGTTGAAAAAATAATTCCACTGCTTTTCCCATTCAAAAAAGATCAAATTTCACAAAATTATACAAAATAGTTTATAAATTTGTGTCTATGTTCAGAGGAACGCAGAGGAAACTAGTTTCTTTAAACTAGTAAGACTTTTTTAACATCTGTCTATGATGACATTGGCAATTTTAGTGCCAAAAGGAAAAGTTGAGTGGAGGAACTCATAAGAAATTCTGGCAAGAAACCAACGTATTTTGTCAAAGGGAAACTAAAAGCGACAATGGCCATAATAATTGTCGGCACCCCGGGGCCCCAGGACAAAGCATACATCGCTTTTCACCTGGAAAATGTCAAAGTCGAATTTATGTTCCTTCTTCTTTCTCCTAAAAAACACAAGTTTCGAAGAAAAAGAAGCAAACTTTTTGCCTAAAAATCAAGAACGAAAAATCTGATTCTCTAAATCGTAAGCCTATTTTTTTTTTAATTTATAGCCTATATAACTGTGAATTTTTAAAAACAAATGAATTTTTTATTAGATAAAGAATTTTTTATAATTTAAAGTCTTGGAAAAATAATTTAATATTCAATAAATTGATATTAATTAATCATGTCTATAGAAATAAACATAACTATAATGTGGCTAAATTTTGAAACCCGTAAATGATCTTTTTTAATTTTTTATAAAATGTACTTTGACAGCTTGATAATTAAAAAGGACAATATGAGTGGTCAAAAAAAATCAATCAATTTTTGATCATAAAATGATATCATTAGAAAATTGCATTTAATCGAAGAGGGAACCAACTCATCAAGGAACAGATTGAACACAAAGTTTTTGGTGGACTTTTTTGTTTAACGGAACAGGAATGGTGGGAGTATGTAGAGATGACGCGATGAGAGCTTCTTGGCACGCATATGGACTAAAAGATGAGTTCCTAGTCTTGGAAAAATGGAACTCGTGGAAAAATTTTTGGTCTGGAAATGTTAAAGGAAAGATTCAGTAGTGCCGAAAAAAAGAATTTTGAAGGAACAAAATGAGAGTTTCGAATCGAAAAAAATTACTAATTTCATTTTTAATCTGTCAAAAAGGATCTGCAAGAAAAGTAATAGTTTGATTTGAATTAAATCGGATAAATATCAAAAAATAATTATTCGTCAAATTGATGGCATTCGTGATTAATACTCAATAACTGTGAACTTTTTTACTTTTTCTTTTATTATTATTTTTTAAATAATTTTTGAACAAAATGGTTGGTCAAAATGGATATTTAAGTTTTCATAGAATTTTAATTTTAAATTTAAGAAAATTAATATCATACGGCCAAATATTTTTTAAACAAAAATGTAAAAATTCGAAGGAACTTTTTGTTTATAAATCAAATTTGGAGGAGGAACAAAGTGGGGGATTTGAGTGCAAATTCGAAGTGAAATTGAGAGGAAGAGGAGGAACTAGTGCCGAAATCCTCCTTCACGGTCCAATGAACACTTTTTGGCTTTTTCCTGAAAATATACAATTCCCTCGTGAAAAGTGCGAAAATTGAGAAGAAAATTTGTTTAAAATGAATTTGGGGAATGTGGAAAAAGGAACATATTTATTCAGAGGGATTAAGGAATAAATTTGGGCCAATGTTACATTTCTAAGACAAAAAAAAACTAAATTTGCCTGTTAAAAAATTTCTTTGAGAAATAGAACCTAACAAAAAATCATATTAATCAAAATATCTATTTATTTAGCAATTTGCTTTGAACACACACACACACACAGTTTGTACTTTACTTTCAAAGCTCTATACTAGAAATACATTTTGAATAAATTATTATTCTATAAGTTATATATAAGCATAAAAAATAGAAGAAAATGAATGGAATTGCAAAAATAAATAGAAATTAGAATCTAAAATTCACGATTTCTAGTGCAAGATTCATGATGCAAGTTCATGACATACTAACTTCGAAAAAAAGCCTTCGAAAATGATAAAACATACATACTAATAGTGTAATATTTTACATTTTATTCTCAAATGTTATATTTTATTTTATGATTTTTCATTTTCACAAAAATATTTTTGGAATGACCTGCAGATCTTGCATGAAACTTACAATGGCATGGTAGATCATTTTAAATCCAACGTCACATTCGAATGAGTACTTGAAAATTTTAAAACATTTTTGAAGGCCTCTGAATTTTTTTTTACTTTTTGTAAAGGGAGGAGAAATCAACTTTATTCTTATTCTTAAGGATCTATAAATTAATTTTTTGAAGCTCCTATAAATTTACAGTGAAATTTTACTTATTCACAAAAAAAAATCTGTGTGTTTTTAAAAAAACTGACCCTTCCCAGTAGAATTGTTTATTAAAATTTTTTTCTCTCTTCCTCCTCCCCCGCCTACTTCACCGGAAGCCGAAGTGCAAATATGGGCAAATGTTGACGCGAAATAGTAGTGCCTATTTCACTATTCATGGATTTTTGAAGGGAAAATTTCTCACGGACTTTGGTGAAACTCATAAAATAAATACTTTTGAACATAAAGTAGGAAGGTTGGAAGAAAAAATACAAACTCATGAGCCTATCATTTCCAGAGCTTTAAAAACGTTACAAAATAGTACAATTATTATGGAGAAAATAGTCAATTGTATAAATTTTCTTCAAAATTACAAAAAACCGAAAATTCAGTGTTTTGGGGAATTTTAGAAAAAAACCAAAGTCCAACTTTGAAGGGATAATCCCATTTTCCCTCTCAATGACAATTTTCTGGCCAACAAAACAACCAATTTGGCCCTTTGGAAAGACCACAAGACTGCTCCTCATCTTTATTGAAACGATGCGGAAAATTGGATTAAAAGTGAAGATAGGGAGGGCATTCATGAAAGAGAGCTTTTGAGCCAACTCCTTTTATCAGAAGAAGTTAGGGATTGAAGTTGCGATTTAAAATTAATTTCGATAAAGATTTGGGACAAACTTTTTCCAAATTTATTCACTCATCAGTAAGCTGTATTTTTTGAAATCTATAAGTATATGTATTTCTAATTTTTTTGTTATCGTTTTATCAGTATTGCAAAATTCTAACTCTTAAATTAAAAAAATTTTGAGAGGAAAAAGTTCTATTTGAATTTGAATTCACTTTTACATGAATATTTATAATTTTGAAAAACAACAATTAGTATCATTGATCTTTTAAAAATAGGATGTCAGAATTGGTAAGTATAAAAAATTCAATGGACAAAAGATATTTAAAATTAAATATGAAATGAAATTTAATATATTTTGTAATATGTTTAAATTTTTTGACATTTAAATATTTGGTAAAATGAATCATTTTGGAAAAATTTAAAACAAATTAATATTGAATGTCCCAGAGGATTGCCAAATATCTTATGTTAGGATGCATCCCATAAAATAATTTACTTAAATATTCATAAATGATTGTCCAAAAATAGCACGAACATTTTTTGCTTCATCCATTTTTTAATGGATATGAGCTTAATTTTTGTAACAAGCTCTCGGGGTAAACCGAGGGCTGATTTTCCTTTTTAATCTTAAAATTTTAAAATCTAAGTATATCCATACTCGAGTCGACTTGCTTACAGACAATTTATTGATATCAAAATTTGCGGAATGAAAATTTTTAAAAATTTCTTTTCAATCAATAGTTTAATTTGAACCATCAATCGACATTAAATTTTAGATAGATAAAAAGGAATTTCATTAAGGAAAAGGGATATAGTAGTAGTGCAACATAAAAATTTTGAGAAAAATTCTTCACTATAAGCCAAAAATCCATATTAAATCATTTTAAAATTTATAAAAAAAATATTTGTTATCAAAAAAGAGCACTATAAATAATAGGCGGAATTGGTTTATTCACAAAAAAATCTTTAAAAAATAAAATAAAATTTTTAAAAAGGCAATTCATGTGTGTTGAATTTTTTTCTCAAGAAAAATCAATCTATAATAAATTTTTTTTACAAATTTAAATCAAATGAATAACTACTTTTGGAAGCAAAAATAAGCAAATATTTTTTTATTAAATTGTGATTTTGAATGTCTTTAAAAAATATCATATTAGAAGAACATCTACCAAATTTTCTTCTTATTAAAAGCCATTGGATTGCAATGTTGCTGAGGAAGACGAGTTGGATTGCTAAAAATTCAATTAAAAGAAAAAAAACATTATTTTCGAACCTCAAATTGGATTTGTTCGTTCGTTGTTGCGGTTGGACCCCCGATCATTTTATCCAAACTCTTCATCGACTCGTTCAGACAAGTGTTCAACATCTCCAACATTGACAGCTAAATTTTTTTGAGAATAACTACTTTACTTAGGGTGTCAAATAAGTTCTGAGCCCTCTTCACAGATTGTGTAAAAATATTTTTTTAATCAAATGAACAAAAATCAAACCCCATTAAAGGCATCATTATTATCTATGCCACTTTTTTTAAATCAATCCCGAGGACTCAACATTTAGAGGAATTTTGAGTTAAATTTAAATCACATCTTTGGGTCATTTTTTACATGGTCAAATTTAACCAACTTTTTCTCAATAATGGAATGGGATAGAGACCTAATACAAATTTTAAACTAATTAAACTAATAAGTAATATTTTGAATCGATCTCCCATAATTTATAGCTTCTTGGTTATGGTGTTTCAGATATCCATTTACATATATCAATTTTATATTTTTCGAAGTAGATATTTAAATAATTTTACAATTTTGCGCTAGTCCCATTAATTAAAATAAACAACCCGTGAAAAAACTTTGTGTAAAATCTCTAATAATAAAAGTTTAATTAAAAAAGCAAAAATGCATGGCTCTTTTTGGTCAACTTCTTAAAAATTAACAAATTTGACTATTTTTTAATTTCCTTTAGCGTTATAAAAAAATAGATCCGATTTTGCTTCTGATTCTAAATTCTGATCTGCATAATCTTTAAAAATCATATACCAGTGCGATACCGCCGAAGCCATGAGTGATCTGAAAAAGAAAAAGGAACCAAATGTAGCTTTTAAGAAAATTAAATGGGTGATTATCTTTTCATTTTTTCGATTAAAGTAAAAAATAATTCATGAAAATTTACATAAAAAAGCATTACCATTGAGAAGTGTGTGAGGGGTTTCTGGATGCTCGGCTCCAGCAAAAGATCTGGTCGTCGATCGCAGATCGGACTCCGATCAGCCGCAACCAGCTCCGAAAATTCCCGGATGAAAAGTCTAATTGGAAGATAAATATGTACTATATTACATTAATTATAATTTTAAATATTTCTTTGCAAAAGTCTATAGGACGGGCCGTCCTATAGACTTTTGAAAAAAAAATATCTAAAAAATATTTTTAAAATTTTTAATTTATGAAATGTTGAATTATTTCCCATTTCTTGAACCGATTATATTTGAACCATTATCATTTTTAGAGTTTATTCCTGCTAAATAAAATTTTTGGCATACATTAATGCGGGAAAAATTATTTAGAGTAAATTGAATATGGCCATTATCTTTTACCGTTTAGCCAAATGATTTCGACTATGGCCTGGTCTGGACTAATGTCCCAAATCATTTCTAAGATTCAATGGCTGTTGAAAAATTTCTGGTTTCCGAAGCTAGGGTTGGAGCCGAAGCAAAAAATTACTATTTTTCTGTAACCCATCAATTAAATGTAGAATTAATTTATTTTTATTAAAAGAAGGAGTAAAATTAAAAAGTCACCTTTCTGGCAGTCAAAAATGATCTAGAAATTTAGAAAAAACCAAAAACAAAAAATCTAATAGTGAGCCGATCATTAAAAAATAAAATCCGTTCAATAAAAAAATTCTAATGCAACATTTTTGTCTGTTCAATAAATATCTTTTCAAGCAATTTAAATTAGACAATAAATGAATTAAATGATAGGATCCTCTGAATATTTTTATACCTAATTTGTTTCTTTTAATTTTAGATGGACAATCCATTAGGATTAAGTCTTTATTAAAAGTGGATTTTCATGCATTTTACTATCCATTTATTAAATAAACAAAATATATCCAACCGAGCACAGTTCAGGATAGCTTTTCGTCGGCCCACCAGGACATCCGTCGTGGATTGTTGGCCCGAGAAGTGCAGATACTGCGAGTTCAGGAACACACCCACGTCCTTGACCGGAAAGTCACGTTGGAGCACCGCGTGGAAGTCATTGGCCTTAAAGATATTTTATCCTTTATATTAAGCAAATCAATAGTAGGTATATAAATATTGGAATTTTGCATTTTCCTCAGCGAAAATCTATATATTCTGAATTTTTGGGACAAACTAACAAAATTTCCTTGTTTTTTTATTACATTCGAACACTTCTAGGGTATCGTAAAATCAATTTTTCGACTGCATCTAAAACCAAATAAACGATTAATTTTTGGTATTAGTTTTTTTTCATTAGCTGATTATTATCCTTAAAAATTAGTACAACAAATGATCATGAGCATATTATTGTTCCGGCTATCCCTGCTCCTGCTATATTTAAATTTTTTATGGTTCATATTATTATTTTGGTGGAATTTATTTAATTTTGCAATAAGTTCCAAGGAAGAATAATACTGACAAATAGGAAATATTTTACCATATGAATGGCCTCTTCCTCGACCATTGCCGTGAACGCTGTCACGCATGCGGACTTTCTGCGTCCGGCGGGCAGCGTCAATCCAATGCGTTTCAACGACTCCCTCAGGGCTTTCCCGCCGTCCTTCGATTTGGCCCTATGACGAAAACATATCCAAATTTATTTGTTTTGCTTATATTTTTGAAGAGCTATTTCAAATGGTTTACAAATGGATTCATTTTCTTAAGTCATTTTTTGTATCCTATTATTATGAACATTGTGATTGGATTGGCACTTTAATGTGCCGAATTAAAATGGAGCCTCGTAAAAAAGACTTCCGCAGAATTCCGCCGATCAGCGATGCGTTCAAGCACTCCGGCGGATTGATACGTCGCTGGATCTCCCCGATGGTCACCTTGTACTTGGTGGTACTGCTCAGCAGACTTGTCCGTCCTGTTACATTATAATTAGTATAAATCTACGGCATGGTTACTCTTAGAAAATGTCACGCGTTATTTTAGTACTACAACCCATTTAAAAATCAAAATCCGCAAATTACAGTCTCTCGCTCCAACCTGGTACGGTACAGAAGGGCTCAAAGGGGGAGCGATTTGGGAACAATTGGTAGTAGTTAGTTGCATTGGGTAGGGCAACATGTTGTTGTCCATGGACTTTCTCTTTATCGCCATTTAAATCGTCTTTGTTGTTCATTTTCTGAGTTTGACTTTGTTCTGCGGATTGTGCAAAATTGTGTATTTGTCCTTGTTGTTGTTGATGTGTTCCATCGGTGACCATTGCCGGCGGAAGTTGGTAGTAGTTAAGCGGGTTCAAATAGGCTGAAGAGTTCGTGTTGAAGGTCTAAATTTTATAAAAAGCAATTTTTTGCTGGTAATATTTTTTATTCTGTCTTTTTAATGGCCTTTTAGATCTTCTTTTTAAAACATGAATTTACCGGAAAAAAATTCAGAAAAACAAATTTATTTTTTATGTACATATCTTTTTTTGACTCGCTTTTGGGAAACTTTTAGTATATTTTTAAAGCAATAATAGATATATCGAAGAAAGAACCTGTGATTTTACCTAGGTTGTAAAAAAATAAATATTTTATTCTTTATTAGCACTATATTCCCTCATTTCTGAGGTTGCCAACCGAGATTATAACCATAAATGAGGAATTTGTCTATTCTTGTTCAAATAATTTAACTGTTAATTTTTATTTATTTTTTTGCATTTTTTTAATTCTTGTTCATTTATGTAGAATTTCACGACGAAAAATGATTATAACTTATAACTGTTTTAATTTTGTTCAAATCACCTGTTGGACCATGTAGCTTGGGACGTCCATTGTGTATTCGGATCCACCAAATCCGGCACCGGTGCCAGATGATGATGATGAAGTGACCATTTGAGGAGCGTAAAGGCCCAATGATTGATTGAGATATGTAGATGGATCCGCTGAGAGTTCTCCGAACTGAAAAATTCCAAAAAATAATTATTAAAAAATTATTTTTATTAACAACAATTTTGCTTCTCAAATCTTGTGACATTTTCTAATAAGTTACATCAAATCTTATTGGCTCTACCAACCAAACTGTAAATTTAATAGAATTTTTCAAGTAAATTTTTACCCTAAAAGAGTGTGGTTCTCGCCGTTTGATGCCTCCTCCATCCTCCTCTCCACCAATGGCACCCTCCTCCTCCGAAGCACAATTTGCGCGACGTTTACCCAATCGACTCATAAACTTTTTTTTATGGAATTAACAATAAAATGATGTCTCTCTGTTTAACTAATATTTTTTAATTAAAGGTTTCAAAAAAAAGTAGGTTAAGTCCGATCCGGTTATTCAGTGCTACTTCTACATATTACATCAATGGCTCTGGATGAATTAATTTTATTTTAATTGTGGCTACTTAAGTAAATTTAAATCATGATCATAAAGGATATTTTATTGTATTGGAAAGCATCTGTTTTTAGCTTTATTTCAATCATAAACAAGGATTTTTAGGCACTCACTCCATAACTTGAATTTTATATTAGAATAAAATAGAATTTTTTTAACAAAAATTGACAATGTTAAATTGAGTTTCGGACAGATAGAATACGGATCAATATGAAAAATACCCTAAATATTATGACCCTTTTGTAAACAAATATTTCTTGTTAAAAAATAACTCTATTTTTCATTCTCCTCGCTTCTTTTTAAAAAATATGAAAACGGTTGTTGGCTTTGTTTTTGCATAATAAAGTGTGCCAAAATGGCCGAAGACCTCAACCATATTTTGCTTATTATGATTAAGCCGGGCCTGGGAATAATGAAAAGGGAAAATGAAGTGAAATGCAAATATGGCCAAGGGATTTATTAAACCTGAGGAGGGGGAAGGGCCAAGCAAATCCCCGGAAGGGCTGTTCAGCG
Source organism: Rotylenchulus reniformis (assembly GCA_001026735.1). Taxonomy (NCBI): domain Eukaryota; kingdom Metazoa; phylum Nematoda; class Chromadorea; order Rhabditida; family Hoplolaimidae; genus Rotylenchulus; species Rotylenchulus reniformis. Next base: position 15,635 of record LDKF01000424.1, read on the forward strand.
CCGAAGGATTGATGCAAATTGCCCCAGGCACCGGCACCCATCGTAGTGCCCGCCGGGGGATGGACCGCCAAAACTTTTTAATAATAACCAAATTATTTGTTTGCTCATCCTCTACAATATGTGTTATAGACTTGTGAGCTCATCATTTTTGAATTTCAGAAATAAGTATTGTCCATATCATAGATAATAAATTATTTGCTTTTAAATGCAATTAGAAATATTGTATTAAATTAGTTTCTGATTAAAAAAGGCTAAACTTAAAGAATTAAGAGAATTTTGGAAAGAGATTTATTGAAATGCATAGAAAAATTTTTGCTTTTTCAATTATATTCTTCAAAAAAATAACTTATTAATTAAGTAAACCCAATACCCAACACCAGCGCTGCAAAATTTAAAAAGTTTTAGCTTTGATAAGATATTGATAAAAATTGCAATTCTTGTAAAAAAAATTGCAATAATTTTTGATTTATTAAATTTTATAGTCCCAATTTAAATTTTCATAAAAAATGGTAAAATCGCAAATTTGAAAAATGACAAGCAGCCTGCTAGAACCCCTTATTAGAGTCGAGTTTGACACCGACTACCTTGCAGTTGGGTTTGGAGGACATCTCAGAATTTGGCATTCCGAGATAAAATCGATATAAAATCCTAAGATGTTAATGTCTAGATTTTTAATTTTAAAACGAATATAACGAATATTAAAAATTATGATCCACATTTTATTAAATTATTGCATAGTAGAAGAAGAAGAATGAAAAAATCCTTTGCCCAAATAATGTATTGGTTGAATGGGCTGTTAGAAAATTTCCGCTTTTCGGAGTTGATGTTGGAATGGAAGCAAAAAATTCCGATTTTTTGTAACCCAAAAATTAAATTTATAATTATTTATTCGTATTAATTTTGAACCGGGCATTCAAAAATGGTTAAAAATTCAAAAACCCAAAACCAAAAGTTATAATTAATCTAATAGTGAGCCGAACATTAAAAAACAAAAATCTGTCCAATAAAAAAATTCTGATGCAAAATTCCAAATGTTTGTCTATTCGATAACATCTTTTCCAAGCAAATTTAAATTGGATAATAAATGGATTAAATGATAGGCTCCTTAGAACCTATGCAACAATATGCAAGTATTGTTGCAGAAAAAAGAGTTAAAAGATGAAGTTAAAAAAGCCAACAGCACCTTGGTCAATTTTAAACAAAATTATCTTTAATAGTTAAACCCCAAAAAAGTTTTAAAAAACTAAAAGAGCAAAACGTATGACTTCCATGAAACCATTTGTTGACCAAGTATTCGCCATTAAATTTCATTAAATAACAATTCATACCCAGCAGGAAACAACACCGAGGCTCTTGACTAAAGAGGTAAAAATGGATAAAAAGCCAGGATCATATTCTCTGCTGAAGAGGGGTGGGAGAGCATCGGAGGGGCGGGGGGGGGCTTGAATAGCCAAAATAGCTTTTCTTAACTTCCTTTTTTAACTTTTTTCCTGGTTAGATTTAGAATTTTTCGATGTACGCAACATTTGCACATTTTTGAACTGATTTGGGCTTTTTACTAATGCAATTGTTTAGGATTGTTGAATAATGCACAAGCACATAAAAAATGGTGCGGCGTAGTTTTACTCTGATAGCAATTTGGAATTTGCATGCTTATGTTCTAGAAGTGCCATAAAAATTGTATTTAGAAATAAAAATTGAAAATTTTTATAATTCTTTTATAAATTTTGTTTTAAATTGCAATTATTCTCTGTAAAAATATTTCCTTCGAATAGAATTTTTAAATTTATTAGGTTTTATTTGTATCGTGACTTATTTCCAAATAGAAATTTTTACAAAATAAAAGTGAAATTCGAAATTTGCTGCATTGATAAATGACAAGCAGTATGCTAAGACCCCAGCTAGCAGAGTCGAGTTTGGGACCGACTACTTTGCCGTTATTAAATTTGTTTAAAAAAATTGACAAAATTAAATTGATGCGAATTGTTGGGGACAAAATAGAGTATCAAAAAATATTTATTTTTCATTTGCACTCGTCGTTATAAAAAAATCTGATGAGAAACAATTTATGATCTTTGGCAATTTGGTTTCCCCGCATAAGGCCCAACTTTTGCGGTATTTCCACTGTTTGTCCAAGGACGTGGTTCACTTCCTGCAGTTGCAGAGAACAACAAAGTGCCGGCAACAAGTTGTGCCGCGATTAACGAAAACACAATGGACCACTGAAAATGGAATTTGCTTGCAAAATTACCCAATTTTTAGGAAAAGTATCCTTTGTTGGTCCTAATTACGGGAAATTAACCTTTTTAGAAAATCTTGAAAATTCTTGTTTTCTTCCCGGGTAAATTTTTTGTGTTTTGTGGTTATTAACCTTTAAAATGCACTTGAAATTCACTCGAATCTTTAAAAGCGAATTTATTTTTTGTATGGGTTTGATTAAATTCATAATTGTTTCCCTAATGAAATTCTTGAATTTTAAGCTCATGCTCTAGAAAACACCATTTTTTAGATTAGACCTGATTCTGACCCATGTATGTAAATGTTCAAAATCTGAGAGATTAACTTTAACCCACCTCATCCAATGTGTTCCCGGGAGTCAATCGGCTGATGAACAATGGGACAACCCTATAAAAAAATAATAAGAATAAAGAATATAAAAATTGGAAAATATCCGAAGTTATTCAAAATTCACTAGAGAAAATTCAAGGCCAATGAGCATTTCTAAGGAAAAAATCTATGAATATAAATTATTTGAGCCTAGAGTGCGTTAAGATATCAAAAATCAACTCATAAATTAAAAAAAATCAAAAATTGGAAAACAAAATAATTAATTGTGCACAACTTACAACATCGCTCCATTCATCAAAATTGATGCTGCCGCGAAAATGACATGTGCAAAATGACGTGCAACCTATGAGAAAAGTCTTTCGAAAATTGATAAATTGATTAATATCTTGTAATAAAGCAAGAAAATATGGGAACAACGACAATCCAAAAATAATTTATAATACCATTTGAGTGCATTTGAAGCAGCCAATTGCGTTGAATCCCACGGAAATTGCCGCTCCGATGAAACAAATTTGCATTGTCAGTCCATCGCAAATGCCAAATTTGGGCAAAAATGCCATCAAAGTGTAAAATAACGCCATACCAAGCTTAATGAGATTCCATTAATTCGATCTCGACCAAAAATTTCAGCATATAATACAAAAAATGAGGTTTATTATAAATATGTAGTATAAATTAGCTTTTTTCTGAAAGAATTTAGATTAATAATTGTTCCAAGACTTGCATTAAAAAATAATTTTGAAGATTTTTTTGATGTGTCAAAAATGCTCATTTTTCTAATGTGTAGGCGATTAATTTATTAATTTTTTTATCAAATTCAGGAATGATAATTCAATCAATAGATATTAAACTTTTTTGTCATCCCATCCAACAAATCCAAACCGTACATGCGCAATGTTGGTGAACACCACAACTTTGGCCTTTGCCGACACGCATTGGCATCGGTCACTTGCCGGGCCTGCAAGTAATTTCACGATGGCACACAGCAGAAAGGGCAGGGCAGCAGCGAGGCCGGTCTGGGAAACTTGCATACTAAGGGCCTAAATGGCCAAAAAAATAATTAAAATATCAAATATGACAGTATAACACCTAATAAACCATTCCTTAAAATTATATTCTTAATAATTAATTATTTCATTTTTTACTCAATTTTACCTTATTAAAGTACACTGGTCCATACTGCATCAGTGTCTGCAATCCCACGGTTGAGGTGACAAAGGAGCCAAGTAGTCCCCAAACGTGTAAATCCGAGAAAATTGCTTTGTAAGGAATAGCATCAGCGGAAGAAGATGAATCATTTGGCATTTTTCCCGCTTCAATGAAGTCCAATTCCACCTTTGAAACATTTCTATTAAAAAAAATAAATATGTATTGTGCAAAAAGTTATTAATAAAATATTTGTTTTTACTAGGGTGGCGACGGGGTCCCCGCCGGGACCCCGTCCCCTCGAGGGTCGCCAGTCCCCGTCCCCGCTGCCTTGTCCCCGCGGGGACACGGGGACAAAATGCACCCCTAAGAATGGGGAAATCGGCCAAAATTGATCATTATTTTGAGAGAAATGGGAAAAAAATGACGGAAAATAAAATTTTCTGAACTAATTTTTCTTAAGAAATCTTCGAAAATATTGAAAATTTTTCTCCGGCGGCCCCTATCGGGGGCCGCCAAACCGGTCGGCGCCAAAGTGACCCGTACCCCCATCCTAAATAAGAAATTATTTAATTTTTTTGAAAAAAATCAGGCATTGAAATTTTTGAAAAATCCAAAATTATTATAGGCATCCGATTGTTGGATTTTTTACGAAAATTTTAAAAAAATTTGATTTTTGAAAATTTTTTGAGAATTTTTAAATTTTTATAGATATAAGGTTTCTTGAAACAATTTTTCTAAGTCGAGTATCTATTGAAATTTTGAAAATGCTTAAAATAATTTAAAAATAATAATATTTAATTGATTTAAAATGTTTTCTTTGACAGAAAATTTTTTCGAAAAATTTTTCAATAATTAAAAGACTTAGAAAAAAATTCTTGTCCCGCGGGGACCCCGCGAAAATCTGTCCCCGTCCCCGTCCCCATGAGTGTCGCCAGTCCCCGTCCCCGCGGTGACCCGTCCCCGCGGGGAATTCCGCCATCCTAGTTTTTACATAAGTAACAAATAGTTACTCAATTCGTAAAATGATTTTGGTGCATACATTTGGTCCTTTGGCGAGTCCCTATAAAAGGCAAAGAAGACAGTGAAGAAGCCAAACGTAACAGTTCCAAGCAAATAGTAAAGTCCTGGCCAGCCTAAACTAGATGAACACAACAAGCCTGCCAAGGGCATTGTCAGCACCGGGCCCAACTGCAACAATAAAGTTTTATACTTATGGTTCATTCTTAGTAAGCTTTAAAAAATAAATGGCTATTCAATGCAAAATGGTCTTGATTAACCACTAAATAGAGTCCGATAATTTATTAATATTTACAACCAATAAAATTTCTTTTTCGAAAATAAATTTCTGAAACATTTTTACTTTCCAAAAAATACTCGACTCTATCCCAAAATCAAATTTTGGTAAAAAATTATTGTCCAATTTAGAACCAATGAATAGACCTGATTACTACAAGAAAGACAACTGAGAAAAAGGCCGTAATTCTGCAACGGACTCCATGCCGCTGTTATTGAACCTTGGGCTACCCACGCTGCCGCAACAGCTACACCCTATAGAAAAATCCAAAAATAGTTTTTAGACCATCCAAACCTGAGCAATTCTCAACAGAAATATAATGATGAAGCCAAATTTGGTGCAAAGTGGAATTAACAGGGTACCCAAAGCACTGATGAGCCCGTAAAGGGTCAATACCTTTCTGGGAAAGGAGGAATGTTGAAAAAATCAATCGGAAGAAATCTGAATTTCCTTCTGAATTCATAGATGCCCGTGGTATAAAAAGGGATAAGGTAAAGTATTTGATGTATTTTTGTTTGTGCATGCTTTTAGTATTTTATAATTTTTGAAATTTTTCCACTTCTTTATATAACATAATTTTATAGATTTTAAAATTTATTTCGTGTTAAAACAATTTTAATAATCTGCTTTTTACATAATTGCTCCTCATTAAAAAAAATTAGATAAATATAAATGAAATTTTCATTGGCCTTGCCTGAACCCAATCCATGAGATTGTGAGTGTCATGGGCGGTGTTCCGACAAGTTGTCCAATGGCTATGGCGGAGAACAACCAGCCCAGTTCGGTTGGTGTATAAGGGTCCGAAGGGGTCGAATTTTGGTATGGGTTGTATTCTCGGGCCACGGAATCGTTGTTCTGCTGGTGCCATTCTCGAGTTGTTCTTCCGGTTTCCCGACCCGTGTCCTTTGCTGTCATGATGGCAAAGTTCAGCGTCAAGGAATTGCTGACGATCAGCGTCACGCAACACATGCTCAGCGCCAAAATGGCGAACCGAGTGACGCCGTAGGGCTGGGTTGATTTTTGCATGGATAGAGTAGATAAGTTATTGCAAAAATAAATATAATCTTAAAGGTATAAAAGAATAGAAATTTTAAAACATTTTTCAAAAATTCTTTTGGTCTATATTTTAAAGAAATATCGAATTTTCGAAATTTGAGAAATATTTCTAAATTCATTGTATTTTGCATTATTGTTGTGGCTTTACCACTCAACCAATTTTGTTGACAATCGAAGAGATTAACAACACTTCTATCCCCTCGCGATCCGAAAATCGTGAACAATGGTGAAATAAATCCCACACGAAGTGGAATGCGCATATATGACAAGTTTTATATTCATAATTAAAATAATGATCAAATAAAATTAAAAAAAATAAAATTTAGTTCCACAACAAATAAAATAAAAATTCATTAAAAATATTTATGGTAAATGTGAAAAATTTCTTGTCTTCGAACAGGGTATCTAGAATGAGTGGAACATCAGAGATCGTAATATGTAATAAATAAACTTTCATTGATCAGCGTATAACAATAATGTTAAATGATCATGATCAATTATGGAGATCTTTGATCTGGCTAAATACGAAATTGTGATGAATAACAAAAAACAGAAGATTTATGGACTAAAATTTATAATTTCGTCAGGATGCTGATCTCTATCTCTATTCATTCTTTCTTTAAATATCATTAATCATATAAAGCGAAATCAATCAAAATTTAATTGGACAACAAATTTGTCGAAGAAAACAAAAACAAAAATGTAAACAAAAAATAATTTCTACCTGTAAAAAACTCAAAAAAAGATTTCATAAAATTCAAAAAAAAATCCAATGAGATAATTCCGAATTCAATCGATGTCATATTTTATAATAAAATGAATCTATATGAGGAAAATCCTGAGAAATCAGCAGAACAGATTGAAACATAGTAAAAAAGAATAAAAACAGAAAAAAAAACAAACTTTCAACAGAACTATTTTGAGAAATCCGAGTAGAAAAGGAGAAATAGAAAATTGATGTCGAATATCATAATTCATAACTAGGGCTTGATTTAAGGCAAATGCCTTTTTTCTGCTGACTCAGAATAGCCTAAAAAACGCGTAAAATGCATTTTTAACTTTATTTGAATCCTCTAACATCGATTTTTATTTGCCTTTTTTGCCTTTTTGACACCTTTTTTGACTTTTGGAGCAAATTTTTACAGATTTTTGCTCATTTTTGAAATAGAGAACCGAAAATTGAAAATTTTTAAATTTTTTCAGGGATCCGAGGGAGGAGGATAAGAAAAGAAAATGGAATATCTTTTTAATCAAAAATTGAAAAATTGGATATTGGCTGATCGATATAAGGGGAGTGGGAATTAGTAGGTTGCTGGAAAAATATTTAATTGGATGGTGAATTGCTTCTAAAACTACTATAAATTTTTTGCACTAAAATTTTGGATTTTTAAATGCTTTTTTGCAATTATTGTTTCTTTTTTGATGCCTTTTCAGCTTTTTTCGTGCTTTTTGGCTTTTTTTTACCTTTTTCGTGCCTTTTTCTTGGATTTTAATGCCTTTTTAGGCGCCTTTTTGGCGATATTTCATGCTTTTTTCGGCTACCTATCTGAGTTTCGAATGTTCTGAGTTTCGAAAAAGCCATAACTTTTTTGTAAGACTTGTTAGACCAAAAGTCTAAATGTCAAGTATATGCAGAATTTTATGCTCTATCTTTTGGCTTTTTTGGTTTTTTGGATTTCCCAGAAAATTTCCAAATTTTTCGCAAAAACCCGATTTTTCGCGTTTTTTCGAAAATTTCGAAAAATTATCCAAAAAACCAAAAAAGCCAAAAGATAGAGCATAAAATTCTGCATATACTTGACATTTAGACTTTTGGTCTAACAAGTCTTACAAAAAAGTTATGGCTTTTTCGAAACTCAGATCATTCGAAACTCAGAGCGGTAGCGCTTTTTTCAAGCCCTAATCATAATTCATAACAATTCTGAGAAATCAGAACAGTATAAACATAAAAAACTGCTAAAAAGAAAAACAACTTAAAATACAAAATAAACATCAGAACTCAGAACAGATAGAAACATTATACAAAGTACCCTTAAAATAGAAAAAACAAACTTTCCATCAGAACAATTATGAGAAATATGAATAGAAAAATATCTTTAAAGTAAAAAAATTAAAGAAAAATAAATAAAATTAAACAGCAGAATTAGAACAATTTTGAGGAGTCAGAAGAGATAAAACTTAAGTCACTTTATTAAAAAAGAATCCGAACAAGAAAGACTGATATTGATGATGATGAGTGCGAATATCATGGTTTTTGTTTAATCTACTGGTCGGTAGATTTGAAAGGAAAAATTCTTTTTTTCTTGAAACGAAAAGTTACAGTATCTTAATGCCAAAGGCAATTTATTGATTCGTCGATGACCATGGCCATGGAGGAATATAATGGAATGAAATGCATTCGATGTAATGGCGGAAAATTTCCATCAACCCTCCAATCCATAAAAAATATCGAAAAATACGATTTTTTGAACTTTTAACATTTTCAAATTGTCTAGCATTCCTTTTTAGTACCAAAATTTAATTTTGTAGTTTTATACCTAGTACCTAGTTGCCTTAATGGATTTTTTCAAAGCTCATTCTGCTTTTCTTCAAAATTTTGAAAAGAAAGTTCCAAGCATCAAAATTCCGCAATCAATAAAAAATAAATTTATTGTTATTGTTAGGGTGAAAAGTTTTAGGGAATTCCCTATTTTTTAAAAAACAGGGAATTCTGGGGAAACGCTCAAAAACGCGTTTTTTAGTCATATTTAAACGTATTTTGATGAACTTCTTTTCCCTATTTCTTAACCCTGGCTGGATTTTTCCCTATTTCGCGATTTTTCTCTCTATTTTCTCCCTATTTTGCCCATTTTTAAAGAAATTCTTCACAAAAATGCAATAAAAACTGAAAAATTTACATTTTTTGGAAAAATTTTTAGTTTTTTTCAGAAAAAATTTTGGAAAATTTTTAGTTTCTTCCGAAAAATTTTAAGAAAATTTTTAGTTTTTTCTAAAAATATTTCGAAATTTTTTCGCAACTTTTTGGAAAAAAATTTGAAAAACTTTTTATAAATCTTCAATTTTTTTATTAAATACATCTCGAGATCTGGTTAAATGGATTTTAAAAAGGCTAAATTGCTTTTTAGACGAAATTTTTGAATTTTTATGTCGTATTTTGAAATTTTTTTTTGCCTATTTCGCCCTATTTTTTCTCCATTTTGGCCTTTTTTTGCTCCCTAATAGGTCCCTATTTTGGCTTAAGGAAATTCCCTAAAACATTTCACCCTAGTTATTGTTTATTCGACCTATTTGATAGTATCAAATAAAATTGCTGCTATTTCTTGGAGCTCGAGCATTTTTGCAATTTTTTAAAGCAGGGCCATTAGCATACATCTTATTAGATTTTTAAGCAATTCTCATTTTCAAAGTACTTATTTTCAAAATGACTGCTCCCATTTTAATCGGCGACAACAACGAGAAGCTCAACGAACTGCTGAAGGATCAGCGCTTTGCCGACAAAAAAGTTAGTAAACCTAAAAATTAGAAGGAATCCTTAACTTCAGGATTTATTATTAGTTATATTTTTGATTTTATCTGATGACTATGAAATTGTTTTTTTTTAAATCTAAAAATTTAGGGGATTTCTTACTCAAATTTCCCGAGGGAAAGTTTTATCGTCAGATTTTGTTTAGTTTAGCCCCTCGAGAGAAAATACTGGCGGCAACTCATCAGATTACGGCCAAAAATTTGCTTCAATGTTATCATTATCATTTTTAAGTTCGTCTTTCCTGATTATCTATTTAGTAGAGACCGGACAGCGGCTTCTTCCTGGATCCAGATTTCTGGATTGAAACTGGGTAGGACCTGGATTCTGGATCCAGGATTTTAAAATCCAGAAAATCAAGAAATCCAGAAAATCCAGAATTTTCTAAAAACCTCTGGATTCTGGATTTTTGAGAGAAAAACCTGGATTTCTGGACTGGATTTTGAAATTTTTTTCTGGATTTTCTGGACTGAAGAATTGAGATTTTTGGGCCTTTTTCCTATGAAATTGCTCATTTTTTTGATAGATAATTGATTAATTTATGTTATTGACGTCGAGGCCAATGAAAATTTTATTAGAAAAGCGAATTTTTTTAAATTTAGACAAAATCAACAGGGGGACCCTTATNAATCAAAGTTTTTTTCAAAAATTTTCATAGGCCTTGGGTTTTTCAAAAATTTTCATAGGCCTTGGGTTTTTTAAAAATTTTCATAGGCCTTAGGTTTTTCAAAAATTTCCATAGGCCTTGGGTTTTTCAGAAATTTTAATAGGCCTTTGGTTTTAAAAATTTTCAGAGGACTTGGTTTTTTCAAAAATTCTCATTTTTTCAAAAAATTTCCATAGGCCTCAGATTGTTCAGAAAATTTCGCATCGAAAATTTTTGAAAATTTTTTAGACAGGGACTTAAACATCCTAATAACAATGGGGACTCAATCGTGGGACTCAAACGGTGGGGGCTTAATCGTATCGTAGAGACTCAAACGACCGTGTCCGGTCTCGAAAAATAATAATTTTTTGGCAAAATATCCATCGCTAAATTCAAATTCTCTATCAAATATTTTCACTGTAAAAAACCACTATTCTGGATCCAGGTGGGAAATACCTGGATTCTGGACTGGATTGAAATTTTGGAAAGTACCTGGATTCTGGATCCAGGATTTTAAAATCCAGAAAATCCAGAAATCAAGAAAATCCAGAATTTTCCAAAAACCTCTGGATTCTGGACTACTGGATCCAGAAAATCCAGGTCTGGATCCAGTCCAGGTCCGGTCTCTACTATTTAGGTTTGTGTGGTGAGCGTGGCCGGTGCCTTCCGAACCGGCAAGTCCTTCATACTCAACTTCTTCCTCCGTTACTTGCGAGCACAAACGGCCGGAAAGTAGAATTGGATGGACATGGACGGGCAACTGGACGGTTTCCATTGGCGCGGGGGCATCGACCCGGACACCCAGGGGATTCTGATGTGGCCGGAACTGTTTCTGATGAAGGACAGCAACGGGGAGGAGGTACAATACACTTGTTTAAAATATTAAGTTAAAATTTATTAATAATTTGGAATTGGAATTTATCAGAGGAAATTGAACTACCATGGCCATATCAAGAAAAAAAATTTTTAGGAAAGATACAGGTTAATTTCTCTGGCGGCTCGATGGGGCAACGCCAAAGAAAATTTTGAGATACAATACAGACGAATGCCGCCGAGAGAAAATTCTGAAAAATTGGATGGTCAAAATTTTTAAATTTCCCCCTCCCTCGAAAGGCAATAACTTACATTATTTAGCTCGTTTAAATTTTAATCTCTGTTCTTAATCCGGTCGATCTGGGACGATATTTTTAGAAATTTAAATTATTTTTAGTTAACTTTATTTTTCAGATCGTCGTAATTCTCATGGACACCCAAGGGATTTTTGGCAGCGACAGCACCTTCAAGAAATGTGTAACCGTGTTCGCGCTGTCCACCATGATCTCCTCAGTCCAGGTCCAAAATCGAAAAATTTTACAGCAAAATAAACGAATCCAATAAATTTTCATCCATCAAAAAGTGAAAAAATTGGAGAGGATTTTTGCAGAAAAAAACATTTAAAAATTCAAAAATAATTCGATCAATGGTTTTAGGTGTTCAACATCCAGAACAAGATCCAGGAAGACCATCTTCAGCATCTGCAGCTGTTCAACGAGTATGCTCGTCTGGCACTTGACCAACAGCAGGACAACAACACAAAGCCTTTTCAGGTCCGGAGTAAAATTGTAAAATCAGCGGATATTAAAGGGGAAATAGTCGGGTTATATTATTGAGTCTGCTCAAGGTCTGATTTTCTGGTCCTCTTTTTTTATTCATCAACATATACATATTAAGTATAAGCAGGCCCATAGCCAGAAAAAAAATTCGGGGGAAGGGTAATCAACCGGGTGCGGGTCGACGGAGAATGGAGACATTTCGATGTTTTTAAAGGAAATCTATCACTTTTCCTTCAAATTTAAAAAAAAATTTTTGAGGGGGAATTCCCGCCCCCTAGCTACGTGCCTGAGTGTACGATTATTTGATTTTCTATATGATATAAATTTTTTAATAAAACGGATTATAACGATTTTATATTAATTCAGACCATAGGTCTGCAAGGGGGGATCAGTCGGGTGGGGATACGCACGCAGAGGGACCAGAGGGGGTACGCAAAATTCGGGGGAAGGGAAGGAAAAGGGGGGGGGGTACGCAGGGGTGCGAGAAGAGGAGAGGAATTTTGATCGGTGCGTACCCCCCTTATATAATAAAATTTCTGATCAAATTTCCTTAATAAGTGAGTCTAAAAATCCCAATTTTTCTCCGGCGGCCCCTATCGGGACCGCCGGCCTCCCTTAATATTGAAATTTCTCCATAAACATGTTCTTTTAAGCAAAAAATATCTTGATTTTTGTATGAAAAAGACTTAAAATTGGAAAATACGAAATATTTTTACTCGCCAGAGATCTCCTTCCTCAAAATGATCTCCCATCGAAAAAAAATTTGGCGAGCTTTTTTTTATAGGGGTACGCAATTTGGGAAATGTCGGGATACCTTGCCGACGTATGATTCAGACCCCCATCCCCATTGCCCAATGAAGAAGAAATTTTTTAATTCAGTCGCTGTTGTTCCTGGTCCGCGATTGGTGCTTTCCGTACGATGCCGACTACGGGGCCATTGGGGGCCAGCGCATTTTGGACAAAATATTGGAGGTGGAAAATTGGGAATTTAATTTTTGGCTTTGAAATCCAGTTTTTTCAGATCAAGCCCGAGCAGGCCGATGAGTTGCAGCAGTTGCGCCGTGACATTCACTCATCCTTCAACGACATTCGCTGCTTTTTGATGCCTCACCCGGGCCTTGAAATGACCACCAATCCCCAGTTCCGGGGCGAACTTGACAGTAATTTTATCGATTTTTACATCTAAAATGAATGGATTTAAGCAGGGAGTATCTAGGATTTGGGCTTGGTGGGTAGGAATTACCCTTATCTTCGGGGAAGAGGGTCTCCGGCCCCTCCGCCGGAGAATGGAAAATTTTGGCAGATTTTAAAGGAAATCGGTCACTATTTCTTCGAATTTTCAAAAGAATTCCCTTAAAAAATTTTCAGCAGGGGCGATCCCTTTGATTTTTTGTCTTGGCCTCTTGGGGAGGCGTTCCCCTTCTTCCCTCCCCCGCCCCTAAATCCTAAATACGTCCCTGGATTTAAATAATAATTCAGATGGAATTTAAATTTTTTAATTTGTATTTATTTTTTATGAATAATCAGTGTTATATTAAATCTTTTAGACATCAACTCTGAATTCAAGAAACAGCTGCGCTCTCTGGTCACTCAACTCTTCGATCCGAACAATTTGGTCGTGAAGCAGATCAATGGTCAGCCGATCACTTGCCACGAGCTCGCATTTTATATTAATGTGAACAATTTAAATTTATTTTTTATTTAATTTTTTGTCCTTTAGGCCTATTCCGAAGTGTTCCGAGGCGATAAACTGCCAGAACCCAAAACCATTCTCAATGTAATTTTTCCCAAAATTTAATTTTATCAACTAAATTTCAACTTTAAAGGCCACGGTGGAGGCCAGCAATCTGTTGGCCGTAAAGAGTGCAAAGGCGATGTACAAGCAGGAAATGGAGAAGGTACTTGTTTTTTTTGTATATGTATAATCACTTGTGCAAAAATGTTCGCCTTTGGAAATATTATTTCTACCCTCCAAGAACCCGCTATCAAAACCTACAAAAACTAAAAATAAACCGAAAATTGATTTTCGTTCTTTTTTAATTAGGGATCGTCTAGCTTTGGCCGATTCGAAAGGGGTATCTTTTTCAAAATTTCCATGGTAACTACAACAAACGATATGGAACGATCTTTGGCAAAGAAAGTTTTAAATTGCATAAAAATTCGAAGGAACGCTTAAAATTCTATGGGGCGCTTAAATTGCAACTGAGTCGCATTTTATCGTCGTTGCGTTAAACCGATTGTGAGTCCCATTCCCAACTATTTTAATCAAAAATATTTTAATTAAATTAAGCCGATTTCCCGGGGGATAGGGTGTTATTTTCAAAGACATTCTTCCTTCGGCTAGTATTTCTCAGCCTAAAAGTCTCGATCTAATTCCTTTTCATTTTCCCTCCAACAAGATCTGCGCTGGGGACGTGACCTTGGACGATGCCGAGTTGCGTGCCGGACATGAGCGATGCCGTGCCGAGGCGATGCGCACTTTTGAAAATGCCAAAAAGATGGGCGGACCCGAGCTGGTGGCACAGTTTGGCGAGAAACTGAAAACGGACATTGAGGTCGAAATTTTTTCAAGCTGGAAAATCTCTCGGCGAGACTTTTTAGACAAAAAATTTGAAAAAAAGATGAAAACAACTTTCTTACTGAAACTTACAAATTGAATGCTAAAAATTATATCATAGGAATAAAAGTTGGAAAATTATAACTAGAATTAGACTTCTGTGAAGACCATATGTCACGTGCAAGTAGTCACGGAGACACGTAAAACCAATCATGTACTAAAACACTTGAAAATTACCGTTCCTTGGTTAGCACAGGTCGTTAAAAACCAGTCGAACCTATTCTTCGGGAGCTAGAGCTTGCTCTAAAAAAATAACACATTTTGTGTGAAAAGATAAAGCTAATTATTAGCTAATCAGTCTAAGTCATCTGAATTGGCCGGTATTAAAAAAGTTATGGCCAAAATTATTCGTTTCTCTAGGTTTGGTTTAAACCGAGTTATAACCCAAACAATGCTTTTCGTTTCAAAGTTTTCGCTCGGTCTCAAAAATGGATTTAAATTAACAATATCTTGCTCTAGCGACCGCAGAATATCACAGGGATTTTGTGAAAATACGCGACAGTGTTACTTACACCGTACTCGAATATTACAACGTATAACGTAGTCACATATTAAAAACCCGTGAAAGTACGGTACGTAAGTTAGCACGGGTTCTTATAGGAATTATCATGTACTCCATGAGTTTTGCGTATACGTGGGCTAACTCTAATTAAAACCATTTAAGAAAGCATTCGGATTCTTCGAACATGCCAACCTCAAAAACATCGAAAAGCGGGAGAGGGAGAGAGCGGACAGGGAGAAGGAGCGGGCGGACAAAGCGGAAGAAAGGGCGCGGTGGGCGGAACACAGGGCCAACAGACCGCATGGAGGCGGTTGTCCTATTATCTGATTTTTTATGCCTACGAAAATTTTATTTTCTCTTGGTTACACTTTAATTTTATGCACTTTTTATACATCAACTTATGCTGTCATATCATCTTTTTGATCCCACATCAATTTTATGATTTCATTTTTATGCTTTTTTGTCTCTTTTTTCGATTAAATGTCTTAATCATGTGAAGAGCCGAAAGTGGCATTGAATTGGGAAAATCCACCACCGTCACATTAGTACGGAATTTTAGGTTTTTGGATTAAAAATCAGCCATTTAGCCAGTCACTTATAAATTATAATTTATTATACTTTTAATTATCAATCTTTATGTTTATAGGCGAAGCCTTTTTCACATTTGTGGCGAAAAAGTTTTGCCGGTTTTTTTGTGTTTGACTCCGGTCGGTGCATTTGAATAGAAAAATGAATTTGTTATCGAAGCGAAAGGATACAGTAATCGCAATATTGACTCATCGAAGGATAGAAGGAAGAGAAAAAATATATAGGTAAGTAAGCCGTAAGTTAAACACATCTGTGATTTCCAATGGCCGCGGGGAGTTTTGCGTCCGGCGAGAATCCGTGAGAATTATCGAGTTTTCCTCTCTACCTTTGTATTCGGCATAAGACAGCGAAGTCGATTTCTGTTTCGACATTTCCAATTATTTAAGCTTTTTGAAAGAAATATATATGCTGTAGCCGAAATCGAATCTTTCAGCCGAATTCGGCTAGCCGATATCGAATCACTTTTTTCATCAAACCAAAAACTTTTTTTGAAGCTTCCTAGACCAAAACTATAAAAAGCAAATATGTGCATAATTTTATGCTCTATCCTTTAGCCTGATTAGTTTTTCAAATTTTTCTGAAAATTTTTGAAATTTTCGAAAAATTAAATTTTTTGAAATTTTCAAAAAATTTCAAAATTCTAAACAAAATTCAAAAAACTAATCAGGCCAAATGATTTCTGCACATATTTGCTTTTTATACTTATTTTTGGCCTAGGAAGCCTCAAAAAAAGTTTTTGCTTTGATGAAAAAAGGGATTCGATATCGGCTAGCCGAATTCGAATTCGGCTTGATTCAATATCGGCTACAACATATATCACTTCTTTTTCGTATCTTTGTGCCATATTTGCTATCTAGTTGGGCTCTACTCCACAGTCAGTTTAGGGTTTAGGTTTAGGATCCCATCGACTTTTATGGGTCCCATCAAACTTTAGCAGTTAAATTTTTGCAAGGTGGATTTGATCATTCCGTGCAAGAATAATTTTTAGCTGCAAATTATGGCGTTAAATTTGCCATATTATCAAATTATTTTTTTTTGAAAAAAATTGCTTGGTTGCCAAAGCGAGATCAATTTGCATCCTTTTTGGTGCCGAGCGATCATTTTTTGTTCTTGTGGTTTACTACAGAATACCGGACGTCTAGCGACCAAGCAATAAATTCAATAAAATCTTAACTAGTGAATTATTTGTCAAATCGGATTGTAGATCAATTTTAAAGTGGAATCAATTCTATAAGACACATTTTTTGGTTAGAAAAATTTTCAAAAAAAAAGATCAGAAAAATTTGCTAACCAAAAAAGGATAACTCGCATTATTACCCCGCTTAGAATTTTTTTTTAATTTTTTGACGCGTCCAAAAATTTTGATGACCCATTTTTTTTAAATTTTGAATGATATTCTAATTGAAAAAAATACATGAGTATTTTTTAAAAATATATGATTATTTTTTTCAAATAAAATTTTTATTGGACCCCTAAAAATTGATGGGACTCTTAAAGTTTGTTGGCACCCTTAAAAATCGATAAATCAAAATAGAATGTTTGCTTGAATTTACTTATTTTTACCCAAATAATATGTACATTTGCAATTTGCATACAAGCAAGTGAAGCATTTTATAAGAATTTAAGGAAGCTTTCAAAACGTTTGAGTTGATCAACGACAACAAAAAGAAAATGGCGGATGCCACCAATTTGGCAGCTGTTGACAGTGCAATGACGCTTTATTGGCAGGAAATGGAACAGGTGTTAATTTAAAGTAAAAGTCAACAGACTTTCAAAAATTAAAAAGCAGAAAATAATGCCCGGTCCTTCTGGAATGACCAATTTATGCAAATCCCATGAGGATCATTAATTATTAATTAAATTCATGGAATCCGAATGATTGTTCGATTTTAAAATCAGAATTTTTTGGTTTTTGAATTTTCGACGCCCACCCCTTTTTTATGCTTAATTTTTTCATTTTATTCCTCTAATTTTTTTTTCTCCCAAGGTCTGCCACGGGTACAAAGACAAACCTTTTTTGAGTGTCGAAGAGTTGCGTGCCGGACATGAGCAATGCCGTGACGAGGCGATGCGCACCTTTGAAAATGCCAAAAAGATGGGTGGACCCGAGCTGACGGCACAATTTGGCGAGAAACTGAACAAATACATTCAGGTCGCAAAAGAAAAACAAAAATGCTCAACAGCGAATATTTTCCTTTTTTTGAATATTTTACAGGTTTAATCGTTTTATCAGCGACGTAGCCAGGATTGAAATTAGGGTGGGGGCAACCTTCTGTAGGCTCATTTTTTCACAGTAAGGTGGTACCGGAAATTTTTTTATGTTTTTCTTTAAAAAATTGGTCATTTTTTCCATTCCCCCCCCCC
>LDKF01000424.1:35659-51566 GCA_001026735.1 Rotylenchulus reniformis
GTGGGGGGGGGGTCGGAGTGGATCGACGGAAAATTTTTGCGAAGTGGTCTATTTTATCAAAATTCACTTCCTGGAGCAAATTTTTTTCGAAAATTATCTATTTTTCGTTCATGAAGTGGTATTCCCCGAAACCCAAAAGTTGCCTTATTTTTAAAATAGACGACTTCGCAAGAGGGAGGAGTTCAGAGGTCTCAATAGGGGTCGCCCGGGAAATTTTTTTTTGAGAATTTGGACATTTTCTTTAAAAAATGCTCTTTTTAACCCCACGTCGCACCCTCTCCCCCCTCCTGCGAAGTCCCTCCCCACCGACCGACCCCTGGATCCCCTCCCCCCAGTCACCCTACTGGGTCCCCCTGCGAAGTCCCCCAGCCGAACCGACCCCACTTGCGGCGAAGTGTTGGAGGGTCTGATCCCCTCTTGCTCACCTATGACTATGATATAGATGCGAATGCTGAACATTAAAAAGGCGATGGTTAGAAAAAGATTTTCGAAAAAAACGCTGAAATTTGCTGTAAAAATAAAAAAAATTACTTTTATGCTTCTAATTATTTAGCGAAGGATAAGCCCAAAAGAATATTTTCAATTAATATTTTTTCGGAATTTTTTTTGGTCAAAACTTTTTTGGAAAATGAATGAATAACTTTATAGTTGGTAAATTCGAGTTTTCACTAATTTAGTTTTAGTGATTGAGAACTCGGTGGTGCGGATCAGCGGAAGGCGAAAATGTCAAAGTGGACTTTTCTGATCTATGATCACACATCAATTTTTTGATTTATTTTTTCCTTCAATCATACATCAATTTGTGATGTCAATTTATGCCTTTTGTTTTCTTTTGATCTATAAAAAATTTTACCATTTGAAAGCTTCAACATTGATCTCTTTTGTTTTGGTGCAAATCCATCAAATTAAATTTTATATTTTTATAAATTAAGGCAATTTGGAAGATAGCGCAAAAATAGCTACAAAATAAGCTTTAAGCCCGTCAGAATTGGCCCATTCCAAAAGAAGTTATGGCCAAAATAATCACACGTATTGGCCGAATGCAGGCACGTTTGATTATATTGGCCATAGCTAGCTCGAGTTTAAGCCGAATTTGCCCTGGCTCTCCAGTGCCACGGCTCTTTAGTGTCCTATTTCGTAACTTCAGCTACAGCTCAAGGTTTTTCAACCGGTGTCCATAAGTCCAAACAAAAACAATATGAAGCGAATGATTTTCTCTTCTATCTTATATTATCTTTTCGCGGCGAGGAAAAAAAAGGAAAAGTGAGAGATAACATTGACAGACACTGTAAATTCGGTTAGAGAAGGATCCTATGGACACCGACAAAAATTCCTCGATCTGTACATATGTAGATGTGTAAAATGCAGAAGTCACCACTAGAGATCGACCATATTCCGTAGTACGTATACGAACTTCTTGAAGTATCTGATGCGATCTATAACTCACGTACAGTAGTTTTCACGCGTTTTTATTACTTGACTAGGTTATACGTGTAATACTCGAGTACGTATTTTCACAAAATTTCCTGTAGGACGTGCACTTCATGAACTAGATGATGCCATCTACTGGTTTTTTGATGACACATGCGAAATCACGCACAGTATTTTTCACGTGTTTTTGGTACGTTATGCGTATGCCCCCTGCCTACTGGTAGGTGACACATACGTTTTTTTCAAAATGCAATCTCTAGTCACCACCAAATATGGAGGTTTATTTATTAGAATTTTTGGGTGCAGAGGTAACGAGCGGATCCTATCTCTGTTTCGAATACCTATGATTTGGATGCAAATTCGTACATAGTACCATACATACCGATAAAATGTGAAAATTATTGAAACAAAACAGGACGACCAACAATTGGAGTTCAAAAATTTGTGAAAACACGTACCATTGTCACATACTAGTAATCGGATGGGAAACGTATAACGTAGTCATGTAGTAAAAACACGTGAGTTAGTACTTGTGGTCAAAAAACACCATTAGAATGCATTACGTACTTCATGAAGTTCGTGCACTTATGTTTTACGGCTGGGGGTGAACAAAGCTACAAAATTTGTAGCTTTTTATAGGAGGCAGAGACGCAGAGGAAAAACTACAATAAATTACAGAGCTACAAAAAGCTACAAAACACAAAATCTACAAAACCCTAATTTTTTTATCCCTTCATCTTTCTGCGGGCTTAGTTGCAGTTTAACCGTCCTTTCGCAGATTAACCGTCCCATCACAGTTTAACCGTACCATTAAATTTTTAGCCGTCCCATCACAGTTTAACCGTCCCATCAAATTTTTAACAGTCCAACCAGCTTCAATTTCCGACAAAATTATTTTGTGTCAACAGAATAGAAATATATAATCGCGGAACATGTTGAACCGGGAAATACAATAGTGTCTTATGGCGGTATTAGAGCTCTACAGCTACAGTTTACTCACAGATGGGTTAACCATCGTCTAAATTTTTTGGATCCTGGCCTGGGACCGGAATGTTCACACCCAATCAATAGTCCACCTGGAAAAGACTAAAGGATGGATTACCTCATCTTCATGGATCGAATACGGAATTGTTACCCACTTATCTTTTCCAATACATGTTTCGAAGGTTTCATAGTAATCGCAACATTTTCCAACACTTTCTAGAAGAAATACATGAACAATATCCTTTTTAATTGCTGTTATTATTAATAATTGTTAATTTGTTGATTCCTGATACTAGAAGTGATTTTATTGATGGGACGGTTAAAAATTTAATGGGACGGTTAAACTGTGATGGGACGGCTAAAAATTTATTGGGATGGTTAAACTTTTGATGGGACGGTTAATCTGCGAAGGGACGGTTAAACTGCAACTAAGCCTTTCTGCGTCTCTTCCCTCCTAAAAGCAAAACGCCAATAAAAATTCAAATTTTGAATAATTAAAGATCGGTTTGAATTAATGAATTGGTTACCCGCTCCAAATAGTTTTCGCCGCGTCGCGAAAACTATTTGGGGCACGGGTGATTATTTTGACCGTAACTTTTTTCACAGTAGGCCAATCCGGATAAACTTTAGCATATTTTGTAGCCTAAATTTAGCGCTATCTTTTGATATCAAAACACTTCTCTAAGTAGGTTCTAAACAAAGTTATGGCCTCCGTGCTCAAACGTCTCCTACCGGTGCGCATTGGCACGAAAAGCATTTCTGACCTACAACTACAAAACACCGGACTCACGAAACACTGGATAGTGTGGAGTTCGGTCTTTCGCGTCCGATGTTCTGTAGCAAGCCACAAGACACGTATGATCGCTCGGCAGCAAAAACGATGCAAATTGATCTCGCTTTGGCGACCGAGCGATTTTTACTAGAGTTCAAAATTTTGAGAAAACCAGTTTCAGTACCCAGTATCAGTAGTCGAGGAGTACCAGTACACAGTACTCAGTGTTAAAAAACTGGAAAAAAACTGAACTGATTTAGCACTGATTTGTTCTTCACCAGTGTTATGATGCATTTTACCAGTATCAGTACCAGTTTTTTAATGCAGTAAAATTTTTGAAAATGGTTGAGAAAAATTGAAAAAATACTCGCAAAAAATGAATTATTTTAAATTTCAATGGTAAATTTATATAGTTAATGTTAAATATCAATATCTCAGGGGTTTTCAAATCAATAACGCAAATCTGGGTGAGTGGGAAAGGGAGTGTCAGAAAAAAACTAGAAAAGAGAATAGAAAAAAAAATAAACAAAAAACTTTTTAACAAAAATTTATTCAATTTTGCGATATTATAGAGTAAAAAATTTATATTTTTTCCCTAGTATGCCAGCGCTCGTTTGGCCATAGGAGAAAGTTGAATTTTTTCTTAAGAAAAATGCCTATTAGACAGATGACTTAGGGGTTATTTGTCAAAAATTTCCGAAAATTTATGGATTTTTGGTCAAAACTTTCCAACATTTAGGGATTTTCGGTCAAAATTTTCCAAAATTTAGGGATTTTCAATCAAAACTTTCCAAAATTTAGGGATTTTCGGTCAAAATTTTCCAAAATTTAGGGATTTTCAATCAAAACTTTCCAAAATTTAGGGATTTTCGGTCAAAATTTTGTTAATTTTGCCTTTTTTAGGGGTGCAAAATTAGCACTGTAAAATACTGTACCAAAAACCCAGTTTCAGTACCCAGTATCAGTAGTCAAGGAGTACCAGTATACAGTACTCAGTGTTAAAAACACTGGAAAAAACTGAACTGGTTTTAGCACTGATGGGCGAAAAAACCAGTTTCAGTACCCAGTAGAACTGGTACCTACTGTACAGTGCCACTGAACTGTTTGAACTCTAATTTTTACTTACATAGGAATTTTTATTTTTTAATATTATTATTTTTTTAATTTTTAGCAATTTCAAAGTATAACATTTCTTATTTTTTTGTGACTTCTAACTAATTGTTTTAATTTTTATGAAAATTTATAGGAAAAAATAAAAACTAAATTTGGAGTCTGTTTTGGTTTTAATTTTTAAGTTAACCCTATTTTTATATAGGGCGGAGTTGCTTCCTTCAGGGGCATAGCCAGGATTTGGACTGGGGGGGGGGAATCACCCCTACTCTCGGGGGAGGGGGGTCTCCGGCGGCCCCTATCTGGACCGCCGGAGAAAATTTTTGAAAAATTTGGCTATTTTAAAGGATATCAGTCACCTTTTCTTCAAAATTTTCAAAAAAATTTCAACAGGGTGACCCTTTTGTTTTTTTGGGTTTTAACAGCTTGAGGGCGGAATTCCGGCACTACCATAGTTTAAAAGCGGTCACTTTTGAAAACCCACTAATTTAACAGGGGTACAGGGGGACCCTTTTCATTTGAAATCAAAAAATTTTTATTTTAAATTTTTTTTTGTTTTTAACTACTTTTTGCCTAAAGGGGGGGGGGAACCCTTTTAGGAGTTTTTCAAAAGTGACCGCTTTTAAACTATGGTAGTGCCGGAATTCTCCCTTTCCCCTCCCCTGGCTACGTCCCTGAGTTGCTTGATTTTTAAATTCTATTTATTTATTATTCACATTCTTGAAGTCTTTCAAAGAAATCAATAAATTAATTAAGATTCTGTGAATTTAAGGAAACTTTACAATCTTTTGAACTTATTCATCTACGACAACAAAAAGAAAATGGCGGATGCCACCAATTTGGATGCTGTTTACAGTGCAAAGGCGTTTTACAAGCGGGAAATGGAACAGGTTTTATTTTGCTATCACTTTTGTTTAAATCTGAAAAATTATCAACAATTATTGTAAAATTTATTTTTTAACGTAATAAATTATTTGATGTTTTTTGCAAAGTGGCATTCTTGTTACTTTGATATTTTTTCTAAATCCCGAGCGCCATAATTTTTCAGTGGGAGATCATTGTTTAGGGAGTCGCTTGGTGTAGCGGGAATTTTTTTTGCGAATTTAGGTATTTTTCTCAAGAAAAATTTCATTTCACTTTATGAAGATGAAGAGTTTCCCTGTATATTATTAAGATAAGTGAGAGGTACCCGACGGGCGGCGGTCCCGATGGGGGCCGCCGGAGAAAATTTGGAATTTTAGACCCTCTTTCTTGAGAAAATCGTTCAGAAATTTCATTATATAAAGGGATAGGCATCGGACAAAATTCCTCTTCCCAGGGGAGTGGCAAAGGGGGTAGGGGAGCACGTGCCCCTCCCAAATCCGAAAAATTTAAAGAAGAAGATTAAAATTTTCTTAAGAAAGATGCACTTATTTTCAAAAATTTTCGTTTGTGCTCCCCTCAAAAACTTTTGTGCCCCTGCAAAAAAATTCTGGCGCCGGCCTTGCCTCTTCCACAACTCTTTACCAGATTAGAAACAGAGAAATTTTTTTTATTATTTTTAGTGCCAGCAGGTCTCAAAAAATGGTAAAGCCCCCATAAAGTGCCGCTTTGCTATTTTTCCACCTTAAAATAAAATTTTTTTTACATTTTCTCCCAAGGTCTGCGGCGAGGACAAGCCCTTCCTGATCGATGCCGTGTTGCGTGCCGAACATGGGCGATGCCGTGCCGAAGCGCACATCGTTTTTCATGTCAATAGTAGGGGCGGACCCGAGCTGGCGGCACCATTTGTCGAGGATCTGAACGAGTACATTGAGGTTACAATTTTTTTTTTATTTTTTTTTGCCCCATGGCAAAAATCAAAACCCAAAAAAATGAAAAGGGTTCCCCCTGTTAAAAATTTTTTTTGTAAAATTAAAAAAATTTTTCACCAAAGGCAAAAAATTGGTCAATTTCCTTAAGAAAAGCTGATAAAACTTCAAAAAATTTTCTCCGGCGGCCCCTATCGGGACCGCCGCCACCCCTAAAAACAGTAAAAATTTTTACAAAAGCAATTTTTAATAGAAAAATTTGATTTTTCCTTTATCCGCCCCCCCCCCTCATCCTCATCTTGGACAATGGGCATGTATGGAGCAGCCCCGGCGCCAGGGGGGACTCGAAAAATTTTAAGAGAAAATTGAAATTTTTTGAAAATTTCTTAAGAAAAATGCATTTATTTTCGATTGTGCCCCCCCAAACTCCAAAAAAAAATTTATTTCTGGCGCCGGCCCTGGTATGGAGCGCAATGTGTATCCAGGATTTTGCCATGGGGGCGGAATTATCCCCATAGTCCAAAAAAATCTATTTATTTTTTTGCTTCGATGTGGACGGACAAAGAACATTAATCGTTTTTTATTAAAAAAATAAAGGTTTAATTTAAAAAAAAATGTTTTATTTTTCTAATGGGATGCCGGCGGAGAAATTATTGAAAATTTAGGTTTTTTTCTCAAGAAAATATTTTTCCGCCATGGGAAAGGTCCTCAGCCCCGTCCCCTCCGCCCCTCCCCCTAAATACGCTACTGTGGAGCAGCCCCCTCGATTGAATAAATTTTTTTAATGATTCAGAGGAAAACAAATTTTTAAGAAATCATTTTACAATCATTATTTTCAAAAACCGCAAACAAAAAATAAAAATTTTAAGGTAGCTTTCGAGAACTTTGAACTCATCAACGACAACAAGAAGCAAATGGCGGATGTCACCAATTGGACAGCCCTTAACAGTGCAACGGCGGTTTACAAGCGGGAAATGGAACAGGTTGTTTATTTTCATATCTTAATGTTGGAATTCCTTTTTACAATAAATAACAATTGTATTAGTATATTTTATATTGTATTAGTATATTTTATATAAAATAAATTTTTTATTTGGTCTTTTACTGTCATAACTCATCAATTATTTTTACACCCCATTTTTTTCTCAAGATCTGCTGCGGCGGGGACGGGGACGTGCCCTTGGACGATGCCGAGTTGTTCAGCGGACATGAGCGATGCCGTGGCGAGGCGATGCGCGCCTTTGATGCCAAAAAGATGGGCGGAACCGAGCTGACGGCACAATTTGTCGAGAAACTGGACAAGGACATTCAGGTTGAAGAGAAAGCAGCCCCTTCGGCCCTTTCGGAAAATATTCATTTTTGGAACATCAATTTTTTTATTAAACATTTTCACTTAAAAAATCCTGATGTTTGACACATGCTACAAGCAGGGGCGGATCAAGGATTTCGGCTTGGAGGGGGGTGCCTAGGCTGGCAAAAAATGTTCATTTTTAATAGAAAATCGGTTTTAGGGGCATATTTTTTTCTTATTACTCGAAAGAATTTAGCAATTTTTATGCAATTTCGGGGGTCCGGCGGTCCCGATAGCATACCTGCACAAGGGGGGGGTGGTCAAGAGAGAGGGTGTCATTCGCCATTTGCACGGGGGTCCGCTTCAAACGGGCGGGGTCAGAAAAAAAGGAGGAAAAATCGAAAAATTTGAAAAATTGACCAATTTTCTTAAAGAAATAGCTTCGATTTTTCAAAATTTTCTCCGACAGCCCCTTTCAGGCCGCCGTAACTTTTTAATAAGGTGAAATTTTTCAAACAAAACTTTATTTAAGCAAAAAAGCGGTCAAATTCCTTAAGAAAAGGGTCTAAAACGCAAAATTTCTCCGGCGGCCTTATCGGGACCGCCAGCGCTCCCAAGCCGAACACAGATTTTCGTTAGAAATAGGGGCCGCCGGTGAAAATTTTGAAATTTTAGACCCATCTCTTTAGAAAACTGGTCAATTTTTCTCTTAATTTTCGATTTTTTTTCTTCTTTTTTCCTCCCCGATCCTCTACAAATTTTTTTTGGCTTGGCTAGGGCTAAGTACCCTAGATCCGCTCCTGGCTACAATTTGAAAATCCCCTTAATAATTTATGAAATTTTTAAAAATTGAAAGCCTTAAAACTTCATTTCTTTTTTCGGATAATTATGGAGAACTTTTTCCAGCCATAATAGCTTCATATAAGGAGGGAAATTGTAGGTTATAGGTTAGAAAATTTGCATTGAACGATGCCAAAAACACTTAGATATTTCGATCAGGGTATTAAGGCTGAAGGTTCAAATCTCCTCGAACAAAATTATTTTTTTATTTTTAAAAGAAAATTCGGGTTGTTGAAAAGTTTTTAGAAAATATTCGCAAAAATTATCTCATTATATTTACGTATTTAAGGCAACTTTCCATTGTTTGGGGCTCATCAACATCAAAAAGAAAAAGACGGAGACCACCAATTCGTTAATCATTCGCATTGCA
The DNA here is from genome assembly GCA_001026735.1 of Rotylenchulus reniformis. NCBI lineage: Eukaryota > Metazoa > Nematoda > Chromadorea > Rhabditida > Hoplolaimidae > Rotylenchulus > Rotylenchulus reniformis. Next base: position 44,248 of record LDKF01000424.1, read on the forward strand.
AAGACGGTTTACAAGAAGGAAATGGAAAAGGTACAGGCCCTGCGGATCGGTGCTAGGACGTTAAAATATTTAAAAATTCGAACTTTTTGTTCTCGAAAAATTAAAAATACCAAAAGATAGAGCATAAAATTCTACATAATGGATTTTATATTTTAAGCCTAGAAAGCCTTAAAAAAGTTTTCGGCCAAGCCCTTTCATAGGTGTACAAGGGGGAGTGTCAAAAATTTCGGCTGCGATATGCGATATCCATCCCCCCCCCCCTCAGAGGGGTCAAATTTGCGATATTGATTTTTTCGGCCAAAAATTACGAAAAAGCTATTTTTTGCATATTTTTTCCTATTTTTTAATATTTATACATTTTTTTGGTATAAAATAGTCTAATTTTAGATAGATTGGCTTGTGAAAATCAGTTTTTAGAAAACTGGTTATGGCCCGGTGGTCCCGAAAGGGGCCGCCGGGAAATTTTTTTTAAATGGTCAATTTTTCATGAGAAGATTAGTCCACTTTGGTGCGAAATTTTTTTCTAAATACTTATTTTCTTAAGAAAATTATCGATTTCTAAAACTGCGATATTGCAAAAAAATGAATAGAAAGTTTGGATTTTTAAAATGCGATATCGCAAAAAATATAAATAATTTTTCTTTATTTTTCCTCTCTTTTTTCTCTCTTTTCCGCTCTTTTTTCCTCCTCACCCCCGATTTTTGCGATATTGATTTGAAAATCGCTGCGATATGCGATATTGATCCCCCCGCTTTGACCCCCCCTGTACACCTATGAGCTCTTTGCTTTGGCACCTTTTACGCCTTAGCACCGGCGGATCTAGGGTGGGGGTACATACCACTCCCCCCCCCACCAAAAGGTGTTAAAAAAGGGTGTAAGGGTGCCGGCGGTTCCGATAGAGACCGATGTCCGATGGAGAAAATTTTGAGAAATTTATGTCCTTTTCTTAAAAATCTAAAAAATATTTCATAGAGCGCAATGAGGGGGCACGGACCCCAGGATCTCCGCCCTGATACGCCACTGCTAATCACCTTTCTTAAATTTGTGGTTCTTAATTTTATCTTTATTATTATTTTCCTTCCCAAGATCTGCAACGGGGACAAGCTCTTCTTGAGCGTTGCCGAGTTGCGCGCCGGACATGAACGATGCCGTACTGAAGCACAGAACTTCGTTGATGCCAAAAGGGTGGCCGGACTCGAGCTGACGACAAAATTTGTTGAGAAACTGGAGGCGGACATTCAGGTCTAATGGGCGAAAGATCCTTAACTTTACTTCTTCAAATATTTATTCAAATGAAGGACGTTTTAAACAATGTTGGGAAAACCAGAATTTTTAAAATCCGTGTCAGAAAAATGTGGAAACCCCTTTAAGCTATAATTTTTTGAAGCGATTTTAGTTTGCATTGGGGTAAATCTCAGCGCGACCATACATTTTGTGAGAAATGAGCAATTTGGAGGGGATATTTATTTGGAGAGGATGGAGGGCCACGCCCATGCCAAAGAATAACACGCCCACTTCAAGACGGAATGGTCTTTGGATTCAACGAAGGAACAGAGACAAGGAGAAGAGAGAACAGAAGCGCCAAACGCATCCATCTAAAACATTCTAGCACCAAAAAAGGAAGCTAGATTTCCGCATTTTAGCTCCAGCTCCGGGGTTGGGAAAAATTTCAGCTCCGGCTCCGCCTTTACAGGCCGGGCTCCGCTCCAGCCTTACAGAAATTTCGGCAGAGCCGGAACTTTTCCCAACACTGGTTTTAAACAAAATATTCAGGAAATAGTCCGTAAGGGAGGGGATGAAAATGATCATTTAATTAAGAAAACAGTAATTCTTGGAAAATAGCTTTTTGTTAAGTTTTAAAAATTATACTCATGAATCTCACAAGCATAATTTTTGAATCGAAAAATCTGGCACAACCGTGCTAAAGGCTTAGAAGATATAAATCCAGTTATGCTAAGAAAATTGATTAGATTTTTTCTAAATTATAAAATTAATTTTCAAAATTTTTAACTTTAAGAAAGCCTTCATCACCTTTGAGCGCAACAACAAGCGCAAGAGGATGCTGGCAATGGCCGCTTTGGTGCTGGGGATGATCATCGCGGGAAGACTTTTTCACCTCCGTAAGGCTAATGATCAGTGACCGGAGCTAGACAAGAAGAACTTGCGCAAGATTCTACAAGAGAGCAAATTTTTGTGCAAGAAATCTTGCAACAAGATCTATGTATCTTGCACTTTGAAAAATTTTGCACTCTTGATTTTCGACAATTCTGAGTTTCTACTACATAATGATGGGTAGTTAGGGAAAAAAGTAAAAAATAAAAAATTCATATTTAGCGAAAGATACGCCCAAAAGAATAATCTGATCTAAACGAATCCAAATAATAAAATGGAACTATTTCTAAATCAAATTTTCTTTTTGGAATTATTTTTGGTCATTTTTTGGAAAAAATGATTGAATGACTATAAAATGGCAATAATAACCCTTGAAAAACGCTTTGAACAGGGGATTTTCTACAGCGAATTCCTTATTGTGATCCGCCATAGTAAAGTGATTGCATAGAGAAAAAAGAAAATCAGGCAAGAATATAATTTAGTGCAACATGGATGCGTGTCATAAATTCGCGAAGCTAAAATAAATTTTGCAATTTTCAGGATTATTTGCGCTGATTATACTTGATTTAGAAAATTATGTTGACTAAAATTAAGATTTTGGCTAGATTTAAGGATTTTACACGACTTTTTCACCAATTTAGATGACGCTTAAGAACTCGGTGGTGCGGATCAGCGAAAGGCGAGTATGTCAAAGTGGATATTTTTTGACCTGTGACCACAAATCAATTTGTAATGTCAATTTATGCATTTTGTTTTCTTTTGATCTATAAATATTTATCGTTTCAACAAAAGCTTGGTTTGTTTTGGTGCAAATCCATTAAATTTAACCATGCCATTTATGTAACTGTTTTCCATATTTTTTGCAATAGAGGTTTAAGATAATCGAACTAGATTTTATTTTGAATGCTAGCGATGATGTCAAATTTTGTTGTTGAATTTTTCAAGGCTGCCAATAAAGTTCTTATTTCGAGGGGTACCTGCTTATAGAAATAAAAGTGCTTATTTCTAAGCAAATGCTTATTTTTTGCCGAGTGACCAATTTTTTTTTAAAAATGTCCCAATAATTTAATAAAAATGACCAATTTTCTTAAGAAAAAAGGTCTAAATATTAAAATTTTTCTCTGGCGCCGAAATCAAAAAATGATCAATTTTCTTAAAAAATGGCCGAAAATTCTCAAAAATTTTCTAGCGGCCGCCTAAAGCTCTTTATACTTTTTCTTATTTTAAACTTCTTTTATTTCTCCTCCTCCTCCTTTTCACTCTTCTCATTCTATTCCCTTCCTTTCACTTCCTTCTTTCCTGTTCCTTCCCTCACTTGTCCCGACTTACATTTCTTTTCCCATTTTCCTCTATTCTCTTCCTTTAATCTCCTCTCCCTTTATTCACTTCCCTTTTTCTTTTCACTACCTCTTTTCAAAAAGAGGTTTCCACATTCTTTCTTTTCCATAACTCTACTCTGTCAATTAAGTTTTTCATTTTCTCCTCTTCTTTTCCAATTCTTTTCCCTCCTCCTCATAAGCCTTTTCCTCCTTATGCTTTTTCTTCCCTCTCTCTCGTTCCTTTTTTTCTCTCTTGTCCTTTCCCCTTCTTTTCCCTCCTTTGCTTTTCCATCTAATCCAATGTACCTCCTTTATCCTTTTTTTTAATCTTTTCCTTCTTTTTCATTTCTCTAATCTACCTCATTTTCTACCCTTTTCCAGTCTTTTCCTCACTATACTTGCTCTTTTCTTCCCCCTCTCTCCTCCTTTCCATTTCTTTACCCTTTTTCCTCCTCTTCCCTTTATTTCTACTTCAATCCTTCTCACTCTTTCGTTTTCACTTCCTTTTTCCCCTTCCTCACCGTTTCATTCTCCTTTTTTCTGTTTTTTTCCCTTTCTTTACGTCTTTTCTTCCCTTCTCTCTCATCTTCACTTCTTTCTTCTTCAATTCTCCTAAATTTCGCCGTTTTTCTTTCCTATTGGTTCATCTATTTTCCTCATTAGTTTCCTTTCTGTATTTACAATTTTCTCCTAATAAGTTCCCTTTATTTCTCTCATCATATTCGCCTTTTTATTTACCTCGTATTCATTTAATTTTCTTTCTCATTTTCCCATTCTTTCCTCTCTCCTGTGTCTCCTTTCTCCTTTTCACTCACTACCCTTCTCTTTTTTACATTTTTATTCTCCTCTTTTTTTACATCGATGTTTTTAAAATGGCGCCTACACCTACACATCTTTTTGCTTCTCTACCCTTACTAACGCTGCCCCAAGATTCGCCTACACCAAATTTCGTCTATGCCAAAATGGCACCCTATCAGTTGGGCAGTGATCAGTTGGGCAGTAAATAAAAAATTATATTTTTTTGGTAAATTCTTAAAGAGCTCGGATTTTTTCAAATTAGAAATTTTCAAAAAATTTTGAATTCTATTCTCCATTTTATACTTAGGCTTTGAAGTCAAATTTAAGTTCCCGATTCTAATGACAAGGCTTATGATTTTTTGAAAATCCAAAACCTGCAAAAAAATTTTGAAGCCAGAGGCCTATAAATTTTTAAAACTCAAGGCCTGTAAAAATTACAAATACCTAAGTGATTTTTGAAAATCCTAAAGCTATAAATTTTTTGAAAAACCCCTAATAAAATTCTTATGAAAATTTTATCAAAAAGCTGGTCAATGCCTGTGAGATCTTAACGAAAAATCGATGCCTGTGGAAAAAGAAAATCGAGATCTATGAAGATTTTCGAAAAAAACAAAGCCAAAATTCGTCTACTCAGCTAAAAAGCCAAAATTCGTCTACTAGCAAATGTCATTTGCGGGTTCTACATGCCATTTTAGGGGTTTACATGCCAGTTTGGGGGGTCTACATACCATTTTGCGGATTCTACATGAAATGTGTTTTTCAAATTTGTAGACGAAATTTGGCTTTTTTGCTGATGAGTAGACGAATTTTGGTGTAGGCGAAATTGGGGTCAGCTCAATAGAACCCAACTCACTAGAACCCAGAAACTTCCCTTCATTCAAAAACTTTTTTTTAGACATTGCTAGGCCAAAACTATAAAAAGCAAAAAAGTATAGAATTTTAAGGCCCCACTTTTGGCCTTTTTGGTTTTTCGAATTTCCCTGAAAAAACTTGAAATTTTGGAAAATTTCGAAAAAAATGCAAAAAATCGATTTTTTCTGAAAATTTAATAAATTTTCAGGGAAATTCGAAAAACCAAAAAGGCCATAAGTGGGGTCTTAAGATTCTATATCTTTTTGCTTTTTATAGTTTTGGCCTAGCAATGTCTAAAAAAAAGTTTTTGAATGAAGGGAAGTTTCTGGGTTCTAGTGAGTTGGGTTCTATTGAATTGTAGCCGGCGAAATTTGGTAGCGCCCTTACTAAGAGACAATTTAACAATTTAACTTAAGTAAACAAAACGCCAAAAACAAATCGTGTTAAAAAATATTTGAAAAAAGTGATTAAATACTGACAAAAATTCGTTCTTCTACGATTACGATTCGTCCAACCTACGATTCGTCCCTCCAGCCACCAGCCAGAAACCTACGATTCGTCCAAACCAAATTAAATATCAGTATATGAGATGTTTAAATATTAAAAAAAATTGCGGTATCCCAGCTATGCATATATTCATTGCGGGACCTACATGGCGCATCCCGGCTATGCATATGATGATTAGGTTCTTTGGCGGATTGGACGAATCGTAGTTTGGACGAATCGTAGGTTGGACGAATCGACAGAGCGCCATTACATTGTCAATTAGTAAGATTAAGATACGAGAACGAATAAGCGGAAAAGAAAAAGAGTAAATGTGTGCTGACTAAGTACAACGTAAGAAACACAAAAAACCGAACCTATATTATCTCCATTTGTTCTATATTTCACGACATCTTTTCGTTAGTACATTTCCTCGGCCAACTTCAGGATAAAAAATCATTTTCTCTGTATTTCAATTTTTTATTTTTTAAAAATATCCTTTATTTTGAGGATTTTCCCCAGTGATATCCTTTATTTTAGCCCTTGCTGTCCTTTTTTTCTGAAAATTTTCGATAACACCTCTGGATTAATTATGATTATTATTATTATGTATTTATTACATAACGGGAAAAATTATTAAATTTGTGATATATGAAAATTCATTTTTTTCAAAATTCCTTGTACTAATTTTTAATTTATCGGGAAAAAATTATTTCTTAGAATAGAAATTTTTATTTTTTTTAACGCAACGGATACATTTCATCATAATCTTTTTAATCTCTCACTTTATGAAGAGTCGATTTGCTTGATTTTAAATAAAATTTATTTTTTTAGCGAAATACTTATTCCAAAATACTCAACTATTTTCAAAATGACCACTCCCATTTTAATCGGCGACAACAACGAGAAGCTCAACGAAATCCTGAAGGATCAGCGCTTTGCCGACAAAAAGGTTTGTAAACCGAAAACCTTAAGATTTCCAGTGGATGATTGAACAAATCCTTAACTTTCAATTCAAGGGTTTATTAATATAGTATTTATAAATAATTAATTTTACTTGGATTTAAAATTTTCTTCATATGATATTTTCAAAGGTTTTTCGCCAGCCAAAACCCCTATTCAGGAGGCAGAGCCGGCGCCAGAAAAAAAAATTTTTGAGGACACAATCGAAAATTTTTGAAAATATGCATTTTTCTTAAGAAAATTTTGATTTTTTCTTTAAAATTCTCGAGTTTGGGGGGATGCACGTGCCCCCACCCCCGTTTGCCCCCCCCCCTCTGGCGCCGGGCCTGCCAGGAGGAATGATAGGGGGAGGGTGCCTCCAAATGCCAAATTGAAAAATTTCTCTGTTCATTTCATCTATATTTTCAAAGCTATCGGTCCCTTTCAGGACAGCGGCACTCCTCAATACACCAAAAAACTAATTTCATTTTAAGATAAGAACAATGCTCATTTTTCTCCAGAATTAGTCTGGAAAGAAGATTTTTTTTCATTTGCTCGCCGGCAATCCATCCCGCACCCCAACTTCATAATCCACCCAGGGGCGTAACTAGAAAAAAATTTCGGAGGGAGGCAGGGGCGTATTTAGGGGGGGGGGGTCCGGGGGGTCCGTGGACCCCCCCATGGCCCCCTATGAAAAATTTTTTAGGCAATATTTGACCAAATTTTGACCAATTTTCTCAAGAGAAAGACATAAATTTTCAAAATTTTCTCCGGCGGTCCCTATCGGGACCGCCGGCAGCCTTAATAAAGTTA
>LDKF01000424.1:59235-69307 GCA_001026735.1 Rotylenchulus reniformis
TGATCTGTAAATTCAATGAACATGTTAGCTATTGGATTATTTTTGTTAACTAATTTATTTTCAGACCACAATATATCTGGAATATTGAAGTCACCACAAAGCATAACATACTTTTTATTGACTAGGTCAGTTAAAAATTTGAGTAATTTTTTAGTATTTTGTACATTGCAATTTGGCGGTCTATAGACATTGATTATATGAATTTCCTTTTCTAAAAATATTTTAATATGAACTATTTCTGAGTTAAATTTTGTACCAGAAAATAATAATTGCGTAGAAATTTCCTTTTTTACCAGAATTGCTGAGCCCCCACCCTTTTTAGCATCGGTTCTATTTGCAAAAAATGTTTGGTATTCACCCATTTGAGATATTTCAGAAGGAATAAAATTCTTGGAATTTAACCAAGTTTCATTTATTAGAACAATTTTGGGATCTTTAATATCTAATAGGTGATGTAAATCACCAATTTTGTTAGCTAGGGACCTGGCATTAAATAAAATACAAAAAAATTCTGAATTTTTATGATTATTTAAACATTTGTTTTGTGGCTTGCTCGCGTGTCCCTAGCCAGTGTGATTAGTCCTGAGTGGGTGCGGATTTTTTAGTGTTACCATAGAAAGGTCCACCACGACATACTTGTACAGGCCTTCGGCCTGGTTCATCAAGTATGCCCTTTTCCGAAGGTCATACAACGTGGATAATTCATGACGGGTCATATCTCTTCGTACAGTGACATATTTGGGAACATTGGGAATCCGAGCTACAGCTTTTCGAAAATTGTATAAAAATGTATCACGGGCCTTTTTCGATGTGAAAGGAACTTTCAAAATTTTCGGCCTTTTTCTTTCCCCGTTCTGCTCACGTTCCACTCTCGGGTGTCGGTGAACATCATCCGCCAACAATTCCTCCGCCACACCGCACTCCTCCGCAATTGCTTTGACCAGCGTCGTCGCATCTTCGCCCTCCGGCAACTTCTCAATAACTGCCCTCTTCGCTTTCTCTTTCACTTCATCCGCATTGAGACTTTCACTTCATTCATCATCCGATGGAAGAGTGAAGGGTCGGCAGCGGGCGGCGGTTGCCCCCAGGCAAATTTGACGGACTTGCCGGCTGCTGCTGGGTCACCGGATCGATTTTCCACCCGATCCTCGCCTTTGCCTGGGACCAAAGTCTCCACCATCCGCTCAAGTCGGGAGAGGCGGTCGATGATGGTGTTCAGGGCATCCGGGTCCAAGTTGTTGTCCAGGGTGACCCTTTCTACCCATCAAAATCCTGGCACCGGCCATAAAAATCCTGGTAAAATCCTGGTAAAAATTTCTAAAATCCTGGCAAAAATCCTGGCACCAATTAAAACACGTTTAAATTCATGATAATTCGCAAAATAAATTTATACTTCATATTTCTCTGCACTTGATACTTTTTTGAGTAATTCTGGGTTGGAAAGGAAGAGATCAAAAGCTTGAGAAGAATCGAAACGGGATTCATTTTAATAGAGACCAGAGAAATATTAGGAGGGGGGTGCCGGCGGCCCCGATAGGGACCGCCGGGAAAAATTTGAAAAATTTCTGAATATTCTTACGGAAAATGGTCATTTTTTGGTCAATTATTTTAAATTTTTGGCGAATTTTTTCATAAATTTTCATTTTTGGAGGTTCCGGCGGTCCCTGTTGGGACCGCCGGAGAAAATTTTGAAAAATTATGCTCTTTTTCTTAAGAAAATTGATCATTTTGGGACAAAATATAGGAAAAACCCAAAATCCTGGTATTTCCTGGTATCAGGAGAAATCTTGTGAAAATCCTGGTAAGGACCCCATTTTCCTGTGAAATACCAGGTTTTCCTGCTAAAAAGGTCACCCTGTTGTTGTCGCAAATTGTGTCGAGTCTTTTTTCAAGACGAGCAAGACGAGTGTTGATATCGTCGATTGCTGCTTTGTTGGTTTTTGCTGTTGCTGCCATTTTAGGGTAGGAAGGGATTGATTGATTGATTGATTTATCTTAGTTCGACCTCAAAATTGGGTAATTTTGAAGTTGGTTAAAAAATAATTGGACTTACCTATTAAATAATTTAAAATAAATGAACAATTTTTAATAACCAAGAGAAATAAATAGGCGATAGTTTATTTTGTGGCCCCTATTTTTTTGAAAAAGCCCATAAAATCATCTAAAAATGACTTCACAGGTGATTTAATGCCGAGTTCAATTCAGAATCGGGTTCAGCATCAAAATTACCACGGGAAACCCGTTTTTTGTTATTTTTCAAAAAAAAATTTCTTTCAAAAAAATAGACACTACAAACTAACTGTGTATCGAAAATAATAATTCTGACTTGTGAGTTTAAGGAAGCTTTCCAAACCTTTGAACTCATCAATGACAACAAAAAGCAAACGGCGGATGCCACCAATTCGGCTGCTGTTGACAGTGCAAACGCGGTTTACGAGCGGGAAATGAAAAAGGTGTGTATCTTAATAGGTTATTATCTCCATTCTTTTTAGAAAATTTTTACCCATAAATCTAAGCTTCTTAACGCCAACGATTTCGATGTGATTGGGTTAAAAGAAATTTTGTCCTAATAAATTCTTCCTTAAGGAACTTTTGGCCATCAATTCTTTTTTTTCTCTTTTCCCAAGGTCTGCGGCGAGGACAAGCCCTTCTTGAGCATTGCCGAGTTGCGTGCCGGACATGAGCGATGCCGTGAGAAGGCATTTGGAGTGTTTGGTGCCAAAAAGATGGGTGGAACCGAGCTGACGGCGCATTTTGTCGAGAAACTTAACATGGACATTCAGGTCATTTTAGAGACAAAAAATTATAATGAAATTCCAAATTTTCCTAATCATTTGAGACAATACGAGGATTTCAGTAAAGGTCATTAGTAGAATCTCCATTTAAAACTGTTATTACTCGGTTCAATCGGAAAAATAACTACCTATAAGGTAGGTTTTTTACGAAAAAGTTTATTGTATTAACTAATTCGGCGGTCCCTCGGAGACTTTGAAAATTTGAGCCTTTTTCTTAAGAATTTTTTTAAATGTTTTTCTGACCATAGGGTAGGGGCTTCAGCAGGGGCGTATTCAGGGGGGGGGGTCCGTGGACCCCCCCCATGGCCCCCTATGAAAAATTTTTTAGGCAATATTTGACCAAATTTTGACCAATTTTCTCAAGAGAAAGACATAATTTTTCAAAATTTTCTGCGGCAGGCCCTATCGGGACCGCCGGCAACCGTTAATAAAGTGAAATTCTTTACAAAACTTATCAAAAATGGGTCTGGATCCCCCTCTGAGAAGAAAAATTTGAATTTTTTGAGGATTTTGGGTCTGGTGGACCCCCCATGGCAAAATCCTGGATACGCCCCTGGGTTGCAGCCCCCTCCTAAATGCGCCATTTCCCATCCGTTAACAGGAAAGATCCAAAATACTTCCCGTTCCAATTATTCCACTGTGAAAAAAGTTGTGGCCAAAATGCAGTCATTTCTTAGTTTCAGGACAGAAGATTCTTATTTTTGGCCATATGTAGTTTTTCACACTAGTCTATATGCTGCGTTTGAACCCAGAACAGTACATAAATAAAACCATTTAAGAAAGCCTTCGGAAGCTTTGAACGCTCCAACTTCAAGCATACTGTAAAGAGGGCCGAAGAGAAAGCGGATAAAGAGAAAGAGAGGGCGGAAAAAGCGGAATGGATGGCCAAACAAGCGGAAGAGAGGGCCAACGAAGAGCGCGAGAGAGCGGACAGAGAGAAAAAGAGGGCGGACAGTGAGAAGAAGAGGGCGGACGAAAAGTGTACTCTCTTGTGATTTTTTCACTCTTGATTACGAAAGTTATGGCTTTGTTTTTCTCATTCCATCACTTCAGTTATGATTAAAAATTTTCTTCTGGCCGCGTATCAATTGCAACTTAAGATCTATTTGCTTTTTATAAAAATGACCTTTTGAAAATGAAAATATTGTTGCATTATACTATTCGCGGTCCCGACACCGGCCCATTCGCAGCCCGGTTGGAAACACGGATCAAAAGATCAAAAAAGACGGATCAAAGAATGTGCCTAGGCTTATTCGGAATGGACTACAATAAAAAATAAAATCAAAAATATTATTTACTTTGTTTTCTTTTTAATTATTCATGCTATTTATCAGAATATTTAATACTATCCATCTTTATATTTTGAACCATTCATCACAATGAACAACATTCTGACCAATTTGGCAAAACGATCAAGCACGGGTTTACCCATAATTGGGGCCCGGATTTTCAGTTACTAAAAACCAACAAAATAATTACTATAATAGGTGCTAAAAAGCCCAAAATAGTGCTAAAAAGCAAAATAGTTGCGAAAAAAATCGACAATTTATGATGCAATTTTTTTCATTTCTCCATCAAAAAATCGTTGAAAATTTTCGGGGGGAGGGGAGCTGAGGAGATCGCTGATGAGCATTTTGATAATTTTTTATAATAAATTGGTCATTTTTGCTGTTTTAATGAAGAATTTAACCCTTTGATTTTTTCATCGTTATTTCTAAGAGAGAGAGAGAGGGGGGGGGAGGGGGAAATTTGGCATATAAAAAGTTAGTTTTTGTATCGGCGATAAGCTCACGAGGGCAGGAGAGCGCCTGGGTGAGGGCCGACTGAGTCCTCACGATTGAGTCCCCAGGGTGGAAAAAATGGTTGTAACTCGGTTCAAACTTAACATAGAAAAATCGAGCTTGGTGTCAGAAGTTAGCCCTGAATGTCTGATATAAAATTGCAAGAGAGAACATTCGAAATGGCCAAGTGCAAAAAAAGTTATGGCCATATTAAGCCATAAAATCGTGATTTTGACCAAAGGTTTGACTATGTCTCTTTTGCAATTTTATAGCAGACATTTAGGGCTGTCTTTTTACACCAACGCTCTTTTTCTAGGTTGAGTTTGAACCGAATTTAAACCATTTTTCCACTCTGGGGACTCAATTGTGAGGACTCAATCAGTTGACCATTTCCAAGAGCGCCTGCAATACAATGAATACATATGATGAAAATGATATGTTTACAAATACAACACGTCAATTATTTTTTTAGCAATGACATTAACGAGTTTTTTAATCATTCTGATTAAATTGATCAGAGCGGGAAAACGACAAAAAAATAGACAATCATATTTAATTCAAAGATATTTTATTTTTATTTTTTGGAATTTTTTATCATGTAATTCAAATTTTTTTAGGATTATGTATGAGCTCTGAAAAAAAGGTGTTAGGACCAAAAAATCAAATAAAAATGTGATCTTATTAAAACTTATTTTTTATTTTTAAATATATTTCTGGCGATCGTACAAACTAAAATTTTCTCTACCATTATTTCTATATTTATCAAAAGCGGCAATTTACTCTTAAAAAAGAAAATAAGAAAAAAAACTTTAAGAAAGTAGAAAGAAGCCAAATTTATATCCAATTAATTTTTCTAATTAAAGAATAATTTTGCCTTTAAGGCTAACGACTTCCAAGCGGTGTCCAGCGCGACATCCGGCCAGGGATGTGGGTGTGTTCCTGAACTCGCATTTTTGGGCAACATTCCACGACGGATGTTCTGGGTGGCAAATTTATTTGATTAGAATAGAAGGTTATCAGAATAGATAAATACATAATAAATATAATGTCTTAAATAAATATTTTTTGCATTGGAATTTTTTGAAATGATTTTTCTTTTTTGGTGATCGGCTCTCATTTTCGTTTTGTTTTTTTAATTTTTAATTCATTTTGGTGTCTCACTCTTGTCGTGTTAATTATAACTTTTTTCTAAAGTGAAATTTAACATTGGTAAAATGTAGTGGATGGGTTACAAGAATAATGGAAATTAGCCTGTTTTAACTCCAACTCACCATGAATTTTTGCTATCATCACAGATTTTTTGTGTTTTTCTTCAAAAATAATAATATGCTATACATTACTGTATATACACCATATATTTGTGCCAATTCGTCAAATGTCAAATGCCTAATACAGGAATGGCGAGTCATAGGAGCCGGCCCCGATGGTGAGGCCGCCCTCGCGCGACTCAGACATCTTTGTGCGGATCAGGTGGCCCCCGGTCCTGGTCCCATGCACCGTCTTGGCACTCGCATCGCCCAACAAATAGCCCATCATGCCCAACTCCGCCACCACATTCTCCAACTGACATTGAACATCAGCATTTGGCCTCAGCATATAGTTCTGTTGTTGTGTTATAGGGTATTGCACTCGCATTGCCAAACGTTGTTATTTTCAGAGATATCGTCTGAAAAATTTGTGTTCATAAGGACACGCCTAGATGCAGTCTCTGACATGGATACTGTTATTGTGAATTGGAGAGTATTTTGGAGAAAAAAAAAGAAAAATAAAATCTGAAAGACATTTGTAATTTCTAATGAAATAAAATTATTATTTTAAACTATGCCATAAGGATAAGCACATCAAAGAAAAACGCATAGAAAAAGTTGAATTTGACTTTTGAAAATTTTTCTATAATATTATCATTTAATGTTTATTGACCGCAACAGATGCAAATTTTGAGAAAAAAATAAAATAAAAAGATCCCTTCCATTAATGTTCGAGAAGAATTCTTGATATGTTTATTGTTTTAGTTGGAAATATGATTTTTAAAATGGCTAAATGACATTCCTGCTCCGCTACTATTCAAAAATGATCAATAAATTTTTCGTGAAAAAGAATACATATTTTTGAAAAATTTTAATCAAAGAATCATAGTGGTCAACATTGGTAATATTTTCTTTTAATCCTAACTTTTTATTTTCATAGTCAATGTATGAAAATTTTTTGAAAAAATATGGTAAAAAAATTTCTTCCGGGCTGGCCGGGCCATGCTTTTTTTGTTGAGGTCCGGGCCGATCTGGAGCAGGCCCGCGCCCAGCCCTGCTCTGGTCACTATAATTCCTCTTCATCTCAACAGCAGCAGGAGGGCCATTCGAACCAGTTCAGTTCTGCAGAAGAGGAGCAAAAACGATGACAAAGAATAAATTTCCAGTCTCGTGTGAACAAATTTCAAAAAATTCTGGAATATTATAGAGCTGCTCGAGAGTCAAATTTTCCCGAGAGTCGAGAACCGAGATCGAGAGCGAAAATGGACCCGAGACCGAGAAATGATCCCGAGAGTCGAGATCGAGACCGAGAAATCGAGAAATTTCTATTTTTCGCTTGAAAATGCACAAAAAGGTTCATTTATTAAAAGTTAAAATAAAAAAAGCTGCTGCTGTGAATAAGGAAGAAATATATAAGAGACAAATTAATTCGGCATAATAAATTTTAACTTAATGGAAAACCTTCATTTTATTATATTATATTCAAAAATTGAATAATAAAAAATAAACCCCCAAAAAATGGAAAAGACAATAAATTAAAAAAGGTGTCAATGAAAATTTTAAAAGGAAGAGCTAAAATTTTTATGAAAATGGAGTCGGAGGGGATTGTAGCAAAACTTACGAAGGTGCTATAAAAAGGTTAAAATTTATTAACAAGTGGCGTAGACGGCCTTATTAGGATATGCCGGAGAAAAATTTGATTCTAGCCTTTTTAGAAGTTTGAAAATTTTTTCTATATTGAGGGCTGGCGGCGGTTCCGATAGGGCCGCCGGAGAAAAATTTTGTGATTTTTAACTTACTGCCTTAAGAAAAATAGTCAACATTTTTCAAATTTTCGGAAAAATCCCAGAATATCCAGTGTAAAAATGTCTCGTTTTCCGAGAATCACCACCCGAGAATCGAGACCGAGAACGAGAGTCGAAAAAACCGAGAAAAATCTCGACTCGGGAACCGAGACCGAGAATCTCGAGCAGCTCTAGAATATTTTAAAAAAATGGTTTGCGGCCAAGTAAAAAATGAGAAAATTGGAAGAATGTAACTAATAATTAAAGATAATTTTACAATTCATACCTTGAACAAAAAGTCCATTCTTATTAATTGGATATTTGTGAAGCAAAATGACAGACAAATCTCACATCATTGCAATAATAAATTTTTTGAAAGGGTAACTTATGATTTTGGTGGAAAATTTCGAGATTCAATAATCTCACACAGAATCTAATTGATAAACCAATCCCCATTTTCAAATCGATGATTTTTTATTTCAAAAAAGAGAAAATCGAAAAAATTATATTGGCGCACCATAAATTGGTGTGTAATCAAAAGGGAAAAAATCAGGCCTCATAAATTGGCACCAAAAATAGATGTGTGATCATAGATCAAAAGAAAAAAGATCCGTCTTTGACATCCCGAGTTCACCTTCCCGCTGATCCGCACCACCGAGTTCTCAATCATCACCATTTTCGTCGTCGCCTAAATGGATGATAATGATAATTTGATGATTAAAATTTTTTCCAGTAATAATAAATTAGGTGAAAAAACCGGGTTCTCGTAAAATTTTACTCCAACTCTATAAATGTTGCTTATTCTCGATTCTTTGTTTCTTTTTGCTTCCTCCATTAGTTTCTAGGATCAATTTTTTTATGCTTTTTTAAAGATGTAAATTAAACAATTTTAGTACGTTATTTCAAAAGCCTTTTATTCAGGGCTCCTGAATATTACTTAAAAAAAAGATTTGTACTTTTTCGAGGGGACCCGATCTTTGAAATTTAAAATTTACTTTTTTAAAGATTTGTATTTTTTTGGACCAAAGGTTTTCTTTTGTCCTTTTTTGGATTTCAAAAAAATATTAGAAAGCCAAATCATACAAATTCCTTATTAGGAAAAGTACATTACAAAAAGTTTAATTTTGGTTTTTTATGCAAACTTTTCGTGAAAAGTACCGAAATATCCCAACAATTTTCTCCGGCGCCATCCTTAAAATAGTGATTTTTTTTTGATTTCACACCAAAAATTGCTCAATTTTTTTAAAGAAAAGCGTCCAAATCTAAAAATTTCTCCGGCGGCTGGGAACCGCCGGCATCCCTATTACATACTGAAATTTCTTAAGAAAAAGGTCGATGCCGCACCGAAATTCTATAAAACTTTTAAAAAAGTTGGGAAAAAAGAAAATTGGTATCAAGCAAATGGAATTGATAAGGAAAACATGATATGTGTATTTAAAAATCAATCAATCCTGCTTTTCAGGGGGTTCCGATACGATGTTCGAATTTCAACCTCTGAGCCCGAAACTCGATTTCCAAAAAAAAACACGGAGATGCAAAACCTCGTTTTACTCACTTGTCAGTTTGCGAGCTTTATCGAATGAATTATAAAACATGTTCAGAAATCCTTTTTACACATAAAGTAAAGATATGGATTATTTACGCTAGGAGCCAAATATACTCGTGTCCATAAAAATGTTCCTATTTTTTGAAGCTAACAATAAGTTCTGTTTCTTCCTGATTTATTTTCTGTTCTCTCGTTTTTGTAAACTATTTTTTGCTTCAGAATATAGTTTGAATAAAAATTGGAACATTTTTATGGCATGAGTATAATTATGGGACACCCCAATATATTTGGGCCCGTGCCCCGCCCCCCATGGGTCCCATAAACTGCAAACAAAGCCTAAAACATGCTTTCCGTCTATTTTCTCACATTTTCCTTAAATAATATGATCTTGGCTGGAGTGTCAATCAATTTTTTGAATGCAAGAGGAAAATAAAAAAATAACCCATCTGTTTTGTCGAAAAATATTCTAAATATATATTTTTTTCCGATTGTCCTTACTGTTATTAAGGTGATCAGCGACTGCCGCAGCGATGGCAAGAACACTGCCCAAAGGTCCATTGAGTGCCATGCCGGCTAAAGCGGCGCTTTTCCAAAAATCCTTCCTCTCTTTGTCAGCTCTCTCTCGCTCGCGTTGCTCGGCCTCTTTGCACTTATTGGAGCGTTCAAAGGCTTCGAAGGCTTCCTTAATTTTTAAACAATATTTTACACAATAAATATGATTTCAGAATTCCCAATGCGGTCGCGTATTTTTCACGGATTTAACTACCAGTAGATGGTCTCATGAAATTTAGCGCCAAAATAATATCAGATAGGTGTTCTATACCAAGGGCGTAGCCAGAAAAAATTTTTTGGGGGGGGGGCCGACCCCCCCCCACCGACGAGCAAAAAAAAACGAAATTCGGCGGCCCGAAGGGCCGCA